>LPNX011064321.1:120025-146717 GCA_001517045.1 Pseudotsuga menziesii
TATTTTAAATCCAAATGGTATCAAACCCTCACAATATCACAAAATTTCTTAAAATTCAAATAGCCTTCAATCCTCAAAAATATTAAAAAAAAAAAATTCTTCAAAATTTCTAAGCAACCTGTTCTTTCGTTTAGTTTCCCATCAAACAAAATATTTACAAACTAAAAACCTTACCTCCCAAGCATGCAGATTCTCAAAAAAATTGGGCACTCTCATTGCTGGAACGGTCTGGTAAGTACAGTCCGCATTATCGGAAAGGGAAGTAACAGAATAAAATGAGTTCCGTCCCGTTGAGTGCATTCATCTGATCTTTTCTTCATCTGATATTTTGGAGTAAGCCATCTTATATTCCTACTATACATAGTACCATATTAAACTTTTCATTAATGAAGGATTTAAAGATCTATTTTAAATAATCATTTTCAGATTTCATCATAAAAAGATTTAAAGAATATTTAAATAATCAAGTTTCAGATGAGAATTTTAAAATACAATAAAAAAAAAAAATTTATATACCATAAATACAACTACCACCGTCTGTGTATTTAAACATCCTAAACCCTAAATGATATGACTTAATGGCAACAATTTCACGAGGAAGGATTTCGGGAGGAAATGCACAAAACACTCACCTTGCAAGTAATGCACGACTGCCAAAATTCCCAAGTCCCTCCCATCTTTAATTTCTCCAATTGCTCTTCTGAGTCCACCAGAAGCTACCCTTTAAAGTAAAATAGTAACAAAATAAAATTGGAACTGAAAGTGGAGCATACTCATAGATAAATCCTGTAATACTTGTATTGATACCAATTAATGCACGCAGTAAAAAGAGCAGCCCAGGCACTCTCATAAAATTTTGAAGAATATCAATCAATCAGTGCATGTAATCAACAAAGTAAGTTATAGATATGAAAGCTAATACAGACCTAGAAGCCAATATGATGCAACATAATCAGATAAGAATATTTTTCAAAATATATGAAAGTAACCCAATAATTGAATTTTAAGAACTCACCAAGAACTACCCAAGCACTCTCATAAATTTTTTAAGAATACCAATTAATCGGGTGCACCGGATCAGCAAAGAAAATCATAACAGATATCAAAGCCAATCAAAAACATTTTCAAGTAATATGAAAGTAACCTAAAAGTTGAATTTCAAAATGCACAGATCCCATTCCATTAACCGATTTTCAAAGTATTTTGTGCGATCATCATACAATAAATGTAACTATCCACCGTGAATATTTGGTTCTTTACAAAATAAAAAGCTTACCTCCCATGCATACAGATTCTCAACATTTTTGGGCACTACCAGAAGATGCCCTTTAAAGTAAAATAAAATAGTAGCAGAATAAAATTGGAACTGAAAGTGAGCATATTCATGGATAAATCCTGAAATACTTGTATTGATAGCAATTAATCCGCAGAGTAAAAAGAATTGAGCACGCATTCTAATAAAATTTTGAAGAATACCAATCAATGAGTTCATGCAATCAACAAAGTAAGTTACAGATATGAAAGCTAATATGAAGTAACCAAATTACAGATCTAGACAAAGTAAGTTACAGATATGAAAGCTAATCTGAAGTAACCTAATCAGATATAATCTGAAGTAACCAAATTACAGATCTAGAAGCCAATCTGAAGTAACCTAATCAGATAAGAAGATTTTTCAAGATATATGAAAGTAACCAATGATTGATTTGACCAATAGTAGAAGAAAAAATATGCCCCTTATGAACATAGTAGAAGAAAAAATATGCCCCTTATGAACATACAAACTAATATCATCTTCCTGAAATCATAATGTCCTACGTCGGGGACATAATAATGGTTAAGTAGAGAGTAATAAAATATTTATTGTGTCTTGATATGCTTTTTACAACCCAATATGAGGGTGAAGTATAATTCCATGCTCAATGTGGAGTTGGTACTTGGCACTTTAATAATATAATAAAATATTAAGTAAATTAAAATTTTCAATGTTGACCATAACATTAACGTAAACACATGGCACTTTAATAAAGTAATATTTTTATAAGTAAATAACAATTTTACAATGTTAACCCTAACCATAACTTCAAAACTAAAGAGATATATATTTCAATTAATTAAATATATAAAAAAAAACAATAAATTTTTTTATCATATTATATTGTAATTTGCGAACATTTGGTATTTTTTTTCTTACCATAACCAAATAGGATTGTATTTCTATTAAAAAAGAGGTTGCATCCATAATGTCTAGCCTAGGATATAATTAAAATAAACAAACTCCTTTTCGGTTGGCAAAATTCAAAATTTATAGATTATGTCTCTGTCCTAGTTACTACTTTTATCATTGTTTCTGTTGCCTACATGACTTATGTAAAATCTGACAAAGGTATCGTCTAAACAATTGGCTTTACAAAACATGACTAAAAAAAGACATGATAGTTTTTAGAACCATGTTGTCTAGAATTTGCATGTGGGATGGATGATTTCCTTGTGATTTCCTTCAATTGATTTGGTTGAGAACGATGTTGCTCCACCATTGCTTCCTCGTTGTCGGTTTGCGACTCTACTTGGAGGGAACCAAAGACTACATTGAGAGGTTAAATTGGAAAACTTTGGAAGCCAATTCTCTTTTCAAATGTCTTATTTCTCGCTTCAGGCCATGTGAATGTTCTTCTTGCTCTCTGAGCTTCCCCCCTAGGAGACGAATTTTTGATGTCATTGAAGCACACATGGTGTTCTAGCGTTCCAACTGACTACTCATGTTAATTTCTTGCTGTCAAGTTGCCCGAGTCTCCTCTTTCATCCTCTTCTCCATATCCCTTTTCCAACTTTCTAGATGGCTGGTGAAAAATCCCACTATCTCCTGCACTTCATCGAGCCTGCGTTCGCACCTTCGCTAAGCTTGTGGCAGGAAGAGTTAGACCCTTCCATTCTGCCACTTACTACCCTTAGGTTGATATATTTTACCACTCATCAAATCTTTGTCACTTAGTGAAAAACAACTCGCCACCTTCTTATTCTGATCACTATCTCTGTAATTTCCCTTTTTGGAAATTTGGAGAAATGCACAAATTGGGAAAAATTTGAGCTTAACTAATCATGACTCTAGAGGGTTCCAAATTTCACCAAATGGTCCCGAATTTTAAAGGAGATGGTATGGAGAGTCTTAAAACATACCAAGGTGTTTTATGGATACTTTTTATCAGACTCTAGACCTCTGCAAACTTGTTTGGGGATAATGACGAAAATACCAAAATTACTAGGAAATTGTGTTCAAATCCCCCCAAGGGTGATGGCCAAACTAGCTCTCCAAATCAAGTACGACCCTCCCAAATTTAAGAACAGAGTATGGGAATGAGTATTAGACATCAACTACTGTCCCTAATCATGTTTATTAAGTTCTGATAATGGATTGTGGTCTGCAACATTTGTAGGGTGACTTTCATAGAAATTGCCTAAGGGAAATTTGCATTACTAAATAAACTTTGACATAGGAAAGGTAGTATATATGGTTATGAGAATACTATGAAACATGGTGGTAATGTATGGAATAAAAATTTATTCCCCAACAACATAAAACTCAAAGGAAAACCCTCCCACAAATCTGATGCAATACTCCTCCAATATTGAAGCCAAAGTCATGGAAACTAGTGATTCAATGGCATGAGAATGCAAGCTTTTCACACATGCGTTTCTTGGATTTCGACCCACAGAGGTTATGGACATGAAATTAAAGATTAATACATAATATATGGCTGTCACAACATCCTCAAACTCATAGAATATCTCTCATACAAATCTAGTATAAAACTACTTCAAGATTGAAGCCAAAATCCATGAAGACTAGTGATACAAGGGCATGAGTATGCAAGCTTTTCATACATGTATTTCTAATATTTTGACTTATAGAGAATGTGGACATAATATTACAGTTATCCATACATCATATATTGCTTCTCCATCATCATAAAACTCGTATAAATGCCCTCATACAAATCTAATATAAAGCTACTTCAATATTAAAGCTAAATCCATGAAAACTAGTTATTCAATAGCATGGGGAATGCGAGCCTTTCATACATATATTTCTGATATTTCGACTTACAGAGGACATGGAGATGATATTATAGATCCATGCATCATAAATCAAATCTTAGGCATCAACCATCCTCAGCAAGGCGCAAGAATCACTCCAACAAGTGCGCCATCAAATGAGAGAGTGGGGGAATGAGAGAATGGGGAGATATATGAGAATTCGAATGTATGGACCTTCAACTTGCAAATAAAACTCCTTAATTAATTTTCCATGAGATTTATGAATGGCCTCTCCATCAACCAACTTGGAGAGGAATCCAACTCCCTCGAAATTGGTTCACAAGCAGGGAGAGTGAACACTCACCGTGCAATGGACAAGAAAAATCTCTTCAAAATTCCAAAGGCCAATTAACAAATGATTAAAATATATTCTCCTTCCTCATGAAATACTTTTTTAACTTCATGAGGCCTCCTAAGGTCGAATTTCCTTCCACGAGCTTCATCCAACTAATCTTAGTGGTTTAGTAACTCTCATGACACTTGTCTTCCTCGTCATGCTCCAATTCTTTCCCCAATTCTAATGTCTTCCTATAACTCCCAAATTCAACCTCTTGGTGGCTATTTTCAGCCCTTACATATTAGATTTTTCATATGTCAGCAATCAGGTCTGAATTTTTCATACTCGTCATAGAATCTTCCATCATTTGTTGTCATAGAGTGCATAGAATCTCCTTCCAAGTGGCACACCTTGTCTTCTAGTCTCTTCCTCTTCCATGGGAGTTACCCTCCTTTACCAATTCGACTTCCTTGGCTCATTATATGATATTTGACACCACATTACCATCCAATAATGTTACATTACCCATGTGTTCGAATTTGGATGAATACCATGCCAAGTGTGTGGGGAATCTAGTCACCCAAAGGCTTCACAAGCTTCCAAGTGTCTTCATGAACCCATGCCACCTTATTTTCTTAGAATTTATCATTTATGTGACCCATTTAAATGTAAATATGGTAAACTAAAGTCCTTTTGGTTCCCATAGCCCGTTATTACAAAATTTATGTCTCCATCTCAACCTAGGGAACTAGTAGGTTGGTGAAACATTATTTGCAAATAGTCTTATTTGGAATTTATTTAATTGGGGGCATGACAATACTCCCCACTAAATATTGCTTGTACTCAAGCAATTTCAAAGTTTGTATGCTGCAAAATTTGTTCATATTCCCAAGTGGCATCCTCACTTGGTACTCCTTCCTTTGCACCAAGTGCTCTCTTACGGTTATGCTCATTAATTTTCTTTAGCTGCAATTTGAGTAGTGGCACTCATGTACTGCAATTGCGTGTTTCCAAAAGTAAAGAGATGTGGAGTGTGCATATTGATATATCCTGTAACATCACCACTAACACCAAAAGGATTAATCAAATCCATAAAAAACCAAATTTGCACAAATAATATTTACCTCCATATTTTGGAAACCTTTTATGAACTTTCACCCATTTTTGCTTCTGTATAATTCTTTGAAGTTGGTATTGAGTTACCAAACTTTGAGTTTCTTAAGATTCCAAGAAATTTCAGAGAGGAACCACCAGACTTGTTTATGCACTACTCTGATTACAATCATCTTCTCGAGTGGTGACTAAATCTCCAATGTTGCTTGTTGCCCCCACAATTGAAACCAATGAGACCAAAAATGATCCCAAGGTCCCATATGATCCTGATACATGCATGGTTTGAAATGTCTATGATGAAATTCCAAGAAAACCAAGCATGTGAAAATTGAATCCATCTCTCAAAAGGTCTCCCGCATAGGAAACTAGAACACTATTCTGCAAAGATGAACTCAAATAACTGAAGGTTGGTTTGCTTTCTCAAACCAACAATCGAACCGCTACTCTAAGTGACATGAAACTAAGCAATTCCAAAATCCCATTGTTGGAATTCCACCCTTCCAAACATCATGAGTACAAAATATAGATCATGAAAGTACATAACAACATCATGCAAATGTACATCAAGAAGGTACCTCATCAAATAATCATGAAAGTGCTTGTACATCCATGTAAGTAAATCATCATGTGGCCCATACACACAAGCATCAAGTATTATATTAGATCTGCCCCAATGATATAGGTTAGGATCCCATGTCCCATAGTTCTGCTCCAAAAACATGTAATGTGCATCAAGATAATCAACCATGTGTTCTTTCATCCAAGAAGTGAATGAAGAACCGCCACCAAAATCTGAACCAAATAAGGAGCAAAGAAAACATGAAGACTTCAAGTGGCGCCAAGAAATCTCATAAACACACCTATGAATATGTATATCAACATGAAATAACAAAGGATGTTGTTGCCTATAATAATGTTCTTCAATCATATATCTCTTCACCCAAGTGTGGGATGAAGTTCCTCCAACATCAAATTGACTAGGCAAGGAGCAAGGAAAATTATGAGTCTCCAAGTGACTCAAGTGAATACCATAGGTGCATCCATGTAGATGTGTATCATCGTAATGTAACAAGGGATGCTTCCGCAAATGTAAAGAATATGGTTCTCTAATAATGTCATCATCAAAAGGAGATATAGAAAGTCCATACTCTTCATATGGCACTATAAAAAAGAAACCTTTCACCCATAATTCATTAGGATGAATGCTACCAAATTTGGAAGTGTGGGATGTAGGAGAAAGAACCAACTCACCCAAATGATCAGATAGTGCAAATTTTTCATCATGTGAAGGATCCATATGGGTAGGAGTATGCACCTCCCTTAAAAATTCAAAACTTTCCTCATGGGTTGGTTCCAAGGTAGTGGAACCATACACTTCAAAAAGTGTGCACCCGTCTTCAAGAGGAAATTCAAGTTCCTCTTCCACCACATCTAGTGATTGGATCTCATCAAGCTCGTATTCAAACAAATCAAGAACCTAAAATTTTCCATGTTTCTCATGATCCCTCGTGTCATGAGAATCCTCCAAGCAATCTACCATATGACAATATGAAACATAGGAAGAAGGAAAAGTATCTTGCAACCTCCTAAGAAATTGCTTATTTTAATTTTTGAGTTTATGAGCATCCTCATTATTATTCAAGTATGTTTCATGTAACCATTCATTAAGCTCAACCAAATTGTTTCTATCAAAAATAAAATACATGAAATTACCTTCAATGTTGCACATTGCTCTTTGAATCTTCTACATGTCTTCAAGGAAGGATGGCTCCTCCAATGAATAAAGTTCCCAACAAGAATTTGACACTAATGCTTTAGTGTCATGGAGTATGCTAAGGGCCTCGTGAATATCCATTTCACTCATCTTCAAATTCCCTTCAATGAAGGATGGTTCATGGGATTGAACCTCCTCTTCTTCTTTCTTCTTGATTTGATCAACTTCTTAAAGCTCAAGTGGTGATGGGGAAGTTGATCTTGGTTCTTCATTATCTGTCACAAGGTCTTCATCTTCATGCTTATCAGAACATTGTATTGCAGCAACATTTTCAAATCTGATATCTATGTCACCAACATAGAGTCGTGAGCACCCATCAATAGGTACTCCTTCATATTTCAAGAATCCATTAGTAGATTCTCTTTGATTTGCACAACCCCCATCAACAAGGATTGTGTGCTTGTCTTCACCTTCCTCTTCATGTGCTTCTCTGCAACCACATCGAGGTGATTGATGTTCCACTTCATGAATATCTACCTATTCCTTTAATGGTGTATCTAATCTCTTTTCATCTCCTTTAGAACAAAATTTCTTCCACATATTCCATGTGATGTCCGTAAAAGTGTTTATAACTTCCTCATTTATAGGGCATGATAAATTTTGCTCTTTTCACAAGTAGGCTGATTTTTCTTTAATGAGTTCACATTTTCCTTCTTGTGACTAAATCCATACTTGACAAGACGTTCTTGGAAATAATACCTCTCCTGAATATCCCCTCTCAAAGTTCGATACTCCTGGAAGCATGCTTCAATATCTATGGTTGTAATTTCTTCTTTCGTTGGCCGAGGAGGAAGGAAAGTGGGCCTATTGTGAAGCAAAGCAATGCTTACAAATTTTTTCTTAAATGGATGGTATTAATGCACAGGTTCAAGGAACATGCTCTGATACCACTGTAATGTCCATTTTTTGACATTTGGAGAAATGCACAAATTGGGCAAAATTCAAGCTTAATTAGTCATGACTGTAGAGAGTTCCAACTTTCACCAAATGGTCCTGAATTTTAAAGGAGATGGTATGGTGAGTATCAAAACATCCCAAGTTGTTTTATGGATACTTTGTATCATACTTTAGACATTTGCAAACTTGTTTCGGGCTAATGACAAAAAGACCAAAATGACTAGGAAATTGTGTTCAAATCCTCTCAAGGGTGATTGCCAAACTAGCTCTCCAAATCAAGTACGACCCTCCCAAATTTAAGAATAGAGTATGGGAATGAGTATCAGACATCAATTAATGTCCATAAACATGTTTATTAATTTCTGCAAATGGATTATGGTCTGCAACATTTGTAGGGTAACTTTCATAGAAATTGCCTAAGGGAAATTTGGATTACTAGTTAGACTTTGATATAGGAAAGTGTTGAGGCCTGGAAATTCGCAGGCAAGAACAGCAAGGGATTCTCCCCAGTCAACGTTCCCAACTAGCCCGTGACTATTTTGGTGTAGGGAATCCATCCAGTTTGCGGTCCGGCTACCGTAGGTCAAGTAACAAAAATAAAGGTTTTACCGGTTGCGGCCCGGTCCACCATGTATATTTTTGTATTTTTTACTTTAAGTATGATATGCAAGTGCCTATCTAAGATGCAGATTGATAAAGAATGCAAGGAGTGGTCACAATGTGATGCGCAGGTTCTCACCTCTCGTCTTAGACTCTCTCACATCTAAATCACACACAACTAGAAAAAACCACACTAACTAAGCTGTCCCAAGGGAGCAAGATATTAATTCATGAGTAATGTAATACTATTCACATGTCAAGATAAATCACATATAGTTGTTCTTAGAATCAAAACACATAAACATGAATAAAAATATACACGATAAGATAGCTCATCAATCGTTAAAACCTCCATTACTCATAGTGGAAATTATCACAGAATAAACCAGAGGACATTCAAATGAGAACATAGGTTCAGAAAGTTAGAACGCTCTCACAGTTAATGAAACACAGTTGAAAACGAAATAGTTCCCCTTAAACATTGTTCATTTAATCACATTCGAACATTCCACACAACACCTTCTCCAACAGGAAAAATTTGTAATTTATTATTGTAAAATGAAGTAGTTCCTCTTACAACAAATGGCTCACAAGTTTCTCCAGGCAAAAAGCTCCCATTCCCTCTAACTTTCCTCTATTTAAACAAAACAGCAAAACCTTTGGGCTGCCCCAACCGTTTAATCTCACAAATTTGTCCTCTTGTGAGTGCTCATGATTCACATAATGCGTTACATTTCGGATTAAGACTTATGAGTACTTCATAAAACGGGACCAGCTTAGTAACTGATGGACCTTTCCAAGCCTGGGACCGTGTTGCTAATGATTCCACTTTGTCTTTTATTTGTCCCTTTAAAGATTTCGTTGATCTCAGAATATCTCTGCATATCACTTTTCAGCCAGCTTCCTTCTGCTTTGTCCTCCAGCTATGTCGTCTTTGCTGCAGGAGTCTGAAGAATCTTCTAAATCCACCTGCAATTAAAACAAAATTCATAATTAATTCGGACTGCATCTTTTCAACAAATGTAAACCATACTAACAATAAAACTGATCATCAAAATGAGGCCCTGTACTGCATTCTCGTCGCGAAAACCTTAAAATGATACAATATGAAACCTCCGTCACCCATCAGATAGGGTAAAAACACACACAGAATAGGCAGGAAAAACCTTCACCGGCGGGAAAATCACTAAAGCATTGGGAGGATAGTTTAAATAATAGCCGCAACGGAGGGCTTCATACGGACAATAGGTTCCACGAGACCATCAATTCTATTGGCGTCGAAAAGATTAAAAACTAGAGCATCGGGCGGAAAAACTCCTTGTCGGCTGACGGAAAGACATAGACATCGGGTGGTTAGTGCGATACGCAGCCGCAATGGCGGAAGACGGAAAGACTACGGGCTCCGCGGTGAATAAAACATAACGGCTCAAACCATAACAAAAAAATCGGCGTGTGGAGTAGTTATATGGCGAAACATTTAGTTTGCTCGGGAGCCGAAATGGCGGAAAGCAATCAGACTACCACCTTCGATCAAAGTCATAAAACCTTCCGATATGGCACAAAAACATCAAGAAAACGTTAAGTGTTCGGAAAATATTAAGGTTGTGCAGCGGTCTAAAAGTTGGTCTCATCTCCAAAACAGCGGCGTCATTAAGATCAAAAACCTCGACTCAAACTTCAACCAACCTCCGACAGTGCACAACAAGTCAACATAATAACGTCACAGCATGGGAAAGGTCAACGCTATCCGCCAGAATCCCGTAGGGAAATATGGCTTCGATGCGTTATTTAAATGACCTCCGATCAACCAAACTAAACAAAAAATGTTAAGTTCCAAAAGTCTTTCGACTGGGCAGCGATGAAAAAGTTTGTTTCACCTCCAAAACAGCGGCGAAAAAGATATTAAAGAAAGAAATCACAGATCAAAGGACAACCTTTTCAGATCGAACTTTAAACTCTACGACCAAAGCATTTGTAGACACAAGCAATTTTCCGAAAAGCATAAAAATAGTTGACCTCAAAACAATCCAAACTTGTAGCAGAGGGGAAACAAAAATAAAGTTCATGGATCCAAACAATTTTAGGCAAGATAAAAATTAAGAGGAGGGTCCAAAATTTCAAAAATTTGGGAAAGTAGTTACAACTGCAACAGAAAGGTAGTATATATGGTTGTAAGAGTAATATGAAACATGGTGGTAATATATGGAATAAAAATTTCTTCCCCAACAACATAAAACTCAAAGTAAAATCCTCCCACAAATCTGATACAATACTCCTCCAATATTGAAGCCAAAGTCATGGAAACTAGTGATTCAATGGCATGGGAATGCAAGCTTTTCACACATGAGTTTCTTGGATTTCGATCCACGGAGGTTATGGAAATTAAAGAGTAATACATCATATATGGCTGTAAAAACATCCTTAAACTCATAGAATATCTCTCTTACAAATATGGTATAAAACTACTTCAAGATTGAAGCCAAAATCCATGAAGACTAGTGATACAAGGGCATGAGTATGCAAGCTTTTCGTACAAGTATTTCTGATATTTCGACTTACAAAGAATGTGGACATAATATTACAGATCCATACATCATATATTTCTTCCCCATCATCATAAAAATCATATAAATTTCCTTGTTGTAATCTCACAGATCACATAAGGTTACCAATAATACATACTAAAACATACATACATCATAGAGACAAGAGATAAGAACAAGTAGATAGAATAACAAATTATATTAACAAGAAAGGGTCCATATAATACTGAGAACTAAACCGAGTTCTCATCTGGCTCAACAGCCTAGTATATATGAATTACAAACAGTTACAAATAACTACCTATCGGTTCACTCAACCGACACGACCTTAGGTGGCCGACCTAATCTCTAACTAGTCAGCTGACCGACTTAATCGGCTGACCAACTAAGTCGGCTATCGTTCAAGTCGGCTTACCAAATTTCTCCTCCAACATCTCCCCCACGAACAAAACGTTTCTTCGTCCCAAAGAAACAGGAAGGTACCCAAAATTTCTTTGTCCGTCTAAGTAGTCATTCTTTGTGCTTGGTCTTCATGGGCTGTGAATTCTGATGGTTGGTATTTTCTGTACAAAGACTTCGACAATTGCTTCAGTTGTCACTGCCAGTTGATTTTGGAAATCTATCCAACTCTGCAAAATTTTATGTATGTTGATGGTTAGTGTAGTCAGACTGTATAAGATCGACATTTTCTCTGGTATGGAAACTTCCGCTATTTTTTCCATGTCAGGACACATAAGCTGGTCCTTTTTGTCTGTTGTCTCCAGTAGTCTTTTCATCTGTGGGTAGATGATGTCTACTTTTTCCAGGTTTGGAATGGCTTGTTGCACCCACTGATGTGCTTCTAGCTCGAGATTCTGCAATTTAGCTGTTTCAAGCACTATTTGGTCTTCAATTGTGCGTCTGAGTGCTTCGTCAGTGTTTTTCCTCTTCTCTAGTGCTTGGATCTCTTCTCGGGTCTGCCTGGTTCGCTGATAGACTTGCCCGTAGTAAGAAGGCCAGTATCTTAGTACTTCTTCTGTAATGACAGACTCCTCCATGTGATCTTGCAACACCTTGTATGCTTCTACAAAGGCTGTGTGCTGCTCCATCAATAGTCGGACGGTTTCTTCTTTCTGCTCCTCTTTTGTGTCTTGAATTTGTGCCTGCTGCGCCGACACCATGCTCTCAAACAACTGATAAGATTTTTTTAGTGTTTTGTCGGTGTCAACCTCTGCTGGTCCTGGTATCACTGTTTGTACAAGGCTTCTGCATTTGTTGAGAAACTCGACTTGTTCTTTTTCATTGTTATCGAGCTCCTTACGTCTCTGTTGGCTCCTTGTCTTTGCTTCAATTGCCAGTGTTTCTAGGATTTGTCTTAGGTCTACATCTTTCAACTTGGTTGCATCAACCACAGTGGTCAACCCAAGTTGACTGATGTGGACCATTGTTGTCTATTCATGATGGTCCTTCTTCGTTTTCTCCTTCTTCTTCTTGTGCTTTTGTGTTTCTGCTTGTTTCAGCACCTGTGTACCTACAAGAGTCGGGTCTAGATTTTCTGTTTCTGGGGCAGCAGAGATGGATGGTATTTATGGTTGGGGTGGTGGGATGACTACTACATCTGGTTGTGCCTCTGGTTGGTTGGATGCAGAGGTTCCAGAAGTGGATGCGATTGTCACTAATGGTTGCGGTGGAGATGGTTCTGGTGCAGCTGGTTGAATTAAGGGTTATGAGTCGGGAGGTGGTGGTGATGGGGTTGGTGAATGGTTGGGTGTGATTGGGTTGGTGGAAGAGTGTTCAAATGGTGGATTGTCGATCTGAGGGGGCGAATCCAGGTCGGAGAACATTTGGTCGATTTCTCGACTTATGTCCTCCATGTTTTCTCCTTCCTCCTCTCCGGTCGGTTCAGGGTCAGTCAGAGTGATAGACGTGATCCGACATGCGACAACTTCAGCCTCTGTGTCGGGGTTTCTCTCAAAGGTCGAAGTCAAAGTTGCAAAATTCTTTAGCCTCTGGAGTACTTGGTCAGGTTGTCTGGATCCACCAGCTTCAAACAAAGGGGCTTTGGTGGAGAGTTTTTGTACCGTGGTGAATATTTTAGGCAGTTTTTAAATGTATGCCTGGAGGTCTCTGTCACGGTCGTATTTTTCCTTTACAGACTTTGACATAGCATTCTTGCATAAGTCCAGTGGGCTTACTGAAAGCTGTTGAGGTATTAGCTCCTCTGTTATTTTTGTCGGAGATGGAGGTAGGGGCGTAGACACAAGATGCACAACATTTTTCGGTCGTCGAAGTGTTTGTGCTCTTCGCTTTCTTTGGTCAACCTTGTTGTGCCCTTGCCTTGACAAATTTTTGAAATTGGGTCTCCGCCAACACTTTTTTTGCTACGGCATCCTCTATTATGTCGAGGGCCGTAGCTGCCAGTTCCTCCTCATCCTCTGAATATTCTGCAAGGAGAATCCTGCACTAACCTTTCCCTTGCTCTTGTTCCTATGTTTTCTTTCTTTTTCTCGAGGCTGTTATTTCCTTCGACATTCTGGTTATATTGTATTTGGTGAGAGCATACTCTAGATTTTCATTTTCTAGTTTCTCCCCTTGGGTTTTGGGTCGGAATGAGACTTTCCTCAGCCGGATTGGTTACCTGTTGTTTTGCATGTGTCTCTTCCCTTTGTGCTATCGGAGGCTTGATTGTGATTTGTAGTCGGCCCGTGCCTTCGACCGGTGTCTCTTCTGACACAAAGGTACTGATGTATAAGTTAAGCTCATAATCCTCCTCCTTCTCCTGGTCTGTCAACGACTCCTCTATCAAGAAGTCTGTTTCCTTTGCTCTTGCTGGTATGGGCACTTTTTTTCCAGCTTGTCGAGATAGCTCCCGAAAGATTTCTTCGACTGTCGGATCGTAGTCGAGGCTCTTTGCATTTGGTTTGGTGCCCTACATGTACCACACCGCGGTATGGTCAAAATCTAGCTGGATGTGGACTTTTTTGGCCAGACTTCGTCGGATGTTCTGAGGCACTCTCCATCTGGTCGTGTGGACTTTGAGCTGCTAGAGCCAGTTTTCCAACAACACCTTTCCCTTGGCAAGTTCCTTCATTGTTCCATTCTGGGAGAACAATTTGAATCTCCACATATGAAATCTTGTCGGTTCTTGAAAGTTTTTGTCTCCTTCAGTGCAAATAGAGAACATTATTATCCATACGATAATGGACGGGAACCTGATAATTGCTCCCATCTCTTAGCATTTCTCACAGATGTTTTTGATCATGTCGACGACAGACTCAACCCATCTGTATACCTTTCCATTAGTTGCAATGGTGTCTACTGCCTCTAACATGTCCAGTTTGAGGTCGCTTCCACGACCTGCCATTGTGAGTGTAATAGCTATGATTTTGGCCACAATCTGTGGCGTTCGATGTGTTATTTGACTAATCATTAACCCTTTCAAGTTTTTTCCCGATGCCGATCCTGTTAGTTCTTCGACTAATCCTTCTTTTATACCGACAAGTACTGGGTCTCCTTTGTTTGATAACCCTATCAGTTTGTAAATGACTTCCCCAGAGATGTTGACCAGTCGGTCGAAGTAAAATCGGTCGTTGTGTTACCTGCTTATGATAAATTTTACTATTATTTCTTTGGTGCCTACAAAACTGGCCATGAGTGGCGCGTTGACATAATTTACAATGGTACTGTGTTGTATCTTCTCTGCAGCGGGTGTAGGCTTCTTGTCGACGTAAGCCCACTCTTTTATCTCGGTCCATAGTTTTGTCCATGAGCCCTCTTGCATCTTAGCATTCTTGATGTTCTTTAGTCTCCTCACTAATGGTGTCTCTACGGTCTGTAGTTCCTTGGTCTTGGCTGAGGCTCTGGTCTGTTTTGGTGCCATTTTGTCATTCTGCTAGTCGATTTTACTTCGAGGTTCTTGGATTTTAATCGTCTGGTTGCTCAGTTGCTCTCTCTGTTTGAATTGTGGTGAATGATCCTTTGGCGGTTCAGTATTTATAGTTGAAGTGTTGGATGTTTTTGTCAAGGAGTGTATTAATGGCGGATGTGATGGTCCAGCAAGAACACTTGAGTGTGCGTTACTGGTAATTTGGTTCTGGCACTCAAAGTCATGAATGCACGATGGAACTATCGAGGTCGTCGTTCGATGTCGGTTATGAAAGTGGTCGATGGTATCGTGTCGATGGGCATGATGTCGATTGTGAAAATGGTCGTTCCCTGTCATAGTTTTGTGCGTGTATCGGTACTATTTTGCTTTTTGGATTTTTAGATTTTTATAGCTTTTGTTTAACCGTTATGGTCGTTATATGTTTTTTTTTTTTAGCGTTTTAGTTGAGCCCCATTGACGAGTTTCCGAAATACTATGCCTTGTAATGTCCTTAGTCCGATTGATCGGTTGGCATGTATTTATTCGACAACATAAGGTCCCATCCATTCTGTATGTAGCTTTTTAGGTTTGCCTTTTACCTGACTATTGTATAGTAAATCAAGATCTCCTACTGACAAGTTTTTGTTTTTGATGTTTCTATCATGCCATGCTTTTTGTTGATGTTTCTAGATTTCTTGATGTTGTATCACCATTAGTCAGTGTTCTTCGAGTTTACTTAGTTGTAATAGTCGGTCCTTTCTTCCTTGTTCGACATCAAAATGCAAAATCTCTGCGATAATAGGTGTCTGTTGTCGGAAATGTAATGGAACTACTGCTTCTTGTCCATACACTAGTTGAAAGGGTGTTTGGTCAGTTGAACGTTGGTATGATGTTCTGTATGCCCATAGTACTACAGGTATCTTTTCATCCCAGTCATATTTGTCGGTATTACATATTTTTGTTAATCCTATTGTTAGTGTTTTGTTAAATGCTTCAATTGCTCCATTCGATTGAGGATGGTATGGGGTACTTTGACAATGGTCGATTTGGAACTGATCAGTTAGGGTTTTGATAGTTCTATTGATAAAGTGTGTTCCCTGGTCGTTGATTAGGGTTAGTGGACATCCAAATCGGGTGATAATATTTTCATAGATAAATTTTGCGTCTATTTCACTGGAACATGTGTCGACTGGTTCTGCCTCTGCCCATTTGGTTACATACTCGACTGCAGTTATTATGTACCTTGCACCTGTTCTTTTCGCTGGTATATGAAATGGTCCTATGAAGTAGATAGCCCAAATTTCAAATGTCAAACTTGGGTTTACTAATATCAAAGGCATTTCTGTGCTAGGCAAGGGTCGACCCAGTCATTGACATCGGTCACGTTGGCTTACAAATTATTTTCAATCTTTGTGAAGTGTCGGCCACCACAACCCTGATTGTTGGATTTTCTTTGCAGTCGTGTCTGCTTGGAAGTGCCCTCCAACAGGTCCGTAATGTGCTTCATGCATGATATTATTTCTTTCGTGTTCCAGTACACACCTCCTAAGGATGTCATCCAAGCCCATTTTGGACAAGAATCCATTTATGATGCTATATGGTGCAGCTTTCATGGCTAAAATTTGTTTCTTCTTTGTACTCATACCTTCCGGTGCTTGTCCATCTTCTAAAAATTGAGCTATTTCCTCTAACTCTGTCAAGACTGCTTCTATTCGAAATAGATGTGCATCTGGTAAGTCATCTTCAACTCTTGTCGGTTCGTCCCCTATATCGATTCGGGATAAGTGGTCGGGACCGACATTTAGCTTACCTAGTCTGACAATGAATTTGAATTCAAATTCTTGGAATGGAAGTAGCCATCGACAGATTCTTCCATGGTGTAGTGGCTTATTGACAAGGTATTTTAGTGCTTGGTGGTCGGTATAGAAGACAAATGGGTTATCTAGTAGGTAGTGTCGATATTTTTGTAGTGCAAAGACCATTCCTAATGCTTCTCTTTTTGTCATTGAATAGTTTCGTTCAGCTTTGTTTAGTTTTCTGCTACTGTAAACTATAGGATAATCCATTCCATCATCTCCTGGCTAAGTTAGGATTGCTCCTATTACTAGACCTGATGTGTCGATGTGGACATGGAATTTAGTCGACCAGTTTGGAAACCTTAGGATAGGTGCTTCGACTAGCTTTCTTTTTAGTTTTTCGAATGATATGTCACACTCTTCTGTCCAATTAAATTCCAAATCATCTCTTAGCAATTCTTCCAATGGGTATGTCATGTCTGAATAATGTCTTATGAATTTTCTATAGTATCCTGTATGACCAAGTAGTACCCTGACTTGTTTCGGATTCATCGAGGGTTTTAAGTTGAGGATGAATTTTATTTTTGTGAAGTCAACTTTAATACCTTCTTTACAGACGATATGCCCTAATAGTATTCCTATAGGAGTTAAAAATATGCACTTCTTGATGTTTAGTGATAGTTGGATTTGTCGACATCGTTCCAACATAAGTCTTAGCCATTTACAATGGTCCTTTAGTGTAGAGTATATTGTCCAATTGTTGAAATATACTGCCATTGTTTTGTAAATATATTCTTGGAATGTTTTGACCACAATCCTTGAAAAGACTGCAGGTGCATTTTTAAGTCCAAAAGGCATAACCTTGTAAGCAAATGAGCCAAATTCACATACAAATGTTGTCTATTTCTGATCTTCTTTAGTTATTGACACTTGTTTATAACCTAAGAATCCATCTATAAATGAGTAGCATTCATGTCCTGCAACCTCATTTAAGATTTCATCTGCATAAGGGGTTGGAAATGGGTCTGTTAGTGTCACTTTATTTAGCTCCCTGAAATCGACACAGATCCTTAACTTGGTTGGATCATGTTTCTTTGGTTGAACCACCATTGGACTTGCCCATTCTGATTGGTCAATAGGGTAGATAATGCCTGTTGCAAGCATGTTATCAATCTCCTTTTTTATTATCTCTTTGTATTTATGAGCTAGTTTGTATGGTCGTTTCTTGACAGGTCGAACATCAGGTTTTATGTTGATCTTCATTTCGCCCATTTCATGTACTAGACCTTTAAGATCCTTATAGTCTCTAGCAAATACATCCTGAGATTATTTCAGTAGGTTTGTGATCTCTACTGTTTGAGCTTCCGACCAGTAGTCTCCAATTTTTGCTATTTTTGGTCGATCATCATTTGATATGTTGACTTCTCTAGTTTTAATTTTTACATCTAGCCATTTCGGTGCTTTAGCTTCACTGATTGGTCGACTTCCTTCCTTAAATTGTGAGAATGTGGCAGGGAAGTCTACTGTAGTCATTCGGTCATTATCCTCCTTGTCATTTGTTTCAACTTTGAGTACTGTGTGAATAGGTTTGGTCGTTTCGATATGATTTGATTTCCTTCTAAAAATTTTCCCTTCTGACTTTTCATTTTCCAATTGTAGTCTTGTCGATTGTGGTATTGTTCTAGTTTGTATATTGTTATAGTCCATTGTCTGTTGATTATCTTTTAAGGGTTTGTTTTCTATCGGCTGTATAAATTCTTTAATCTGTTTTGTTGTTTCGACCAAATTCTCATCTTGTGGTATAAAGTTGAAATCTTTGATAAAATTTTCTTTGAGTTCATGCCAGAGGAATGTTTCACCCCGAGCTTCTTCCATCTTGTACCATTTGTTCAGTAAGTCGACGAGTGTTGATGGAAATAAGTGTGGCCATGTGCGTTCATCCTTATATCCCAGTCTTCTCCATTGTTTTTCACATATCTTTATATGGTTTTCTGGATCCTATCCTTGGGTAAATATAGGTATCTGAGCCTAGTTGGTTAGCTTCTTTCCTCCAAACCTTTCTACAAAATAAGTCGAAGCTATTGTCCATGTCTGCAGTCTTGATTGATGGGTATCCCACCATCTAGCAGCTTGTCCTGTAAAAGTTTCTACTAAACTTTGTAGTTGGCCATGTTCACCGATGTTCCTAGATACTTGCTCTACATGCATAACTGGTGATTCTCTTTCTTTATACCTTGGGATTTTTGTGGTATTTATATTTGTTGGTTGTAGTGTAGGATATTCCCTAATTTTCTTTTCAAATATTTTTGGGATACTGGACACCATAAAGCATTGTTTGACTAGTTTCTTCTGTACTTTTTGAATAGTCTAGCATCCTCTTGCTTTTGTTTCATAATTTTCAACCTCCCAATCATATAGTTCTGTATCTGAATTGTATCCTACTGAGTCTTGGTTTCCTAAATAAAGTTCTCCATAGACATTAGGTTCTGTGTAATATTCATTATTCTGTATCTGATATAGTTGTCGGATGTCAACTTCTTCATCAATTGGTTTTGTCCAAGGTTCTCCTTGGGATGGATGAATAGGTACTATGAATTTTTGTCCATTCCCTTTTAATTTGATTCTTTCTTTGTCCAAGGATATCAAAGCTTTCATTTTTCTCCCCCAAGGTCGACCTACTAACACTGGGAAGGAATTGGATCCTTCCTTAGGGTTAATAATTTCGAAGTCGACTTTAGTCAATATACCTTTTATCGTTGTGTCAACATTTTTCCAGACTCCAATAGGTTCAATTAGGCCTTGGTTTGCCAGTTTCAGGTATATGCCTGATTCATATAATCGAGGTTTGCCTAACTGTTCCCATGTGTCTCGAGTCATAATATTTACCTGTGATATGAAATCAAGTACAACTTGTCGAACATGGTATCCTTCAATTTCTAGGTCGACAAGTGGGTCGACAACACTTTTATCTTTTTGATTTAGACTGCAGATATTCTTTGTTTGTTTTTCGGTGTTCTTGTTGTGTTTTATTTTATACAGTAAGTCGATGAATTGTGATATCGTTTTATCTTTTTGTACCAACTGTATTAGCTCTTTTACTGTGTCCTATTGATTATCATCTTCTTCTTCCTGTCGAGCAAATTCTCTAAATATATTTGTTGCATCTTTATATATTTGTTTTTCTTTAACTGGATCAGGGTAGACATTTTTTTCTTTTATTTTGCTTATTTGGGGGATATCGCTCCCAGTTTTTGCCCCTTGTCGGGTTACAATATGTAAATTATTTGTATTGATAATATCATGTTCTTGCACACATGACAAAACATTAACATTCTTCTTTTTATTTATCTTTTCAAGCATAATAGGGAAATCCTCTAATAAGTGATCCCCTACACCACAATTAGTACATAATTTTAGGTCAGTCATGTCCTTGTATGGATAGTCTGCATGTCGGCGTCCCTCCTTATAGCATGTGAAACATTGGATTTGCCGACATGGTCGATTGTCTCGATTCCCAGAGAATCGACCTCGACCTCCATAGCCTCCACGTCGATTGTCATACCGACAGTCGTATCTTAGACCTTCATATCTTTGATTGTTCTGATCGTTTGGCGCGTTGTTTTGCTCATTATTCTGTGCAACTGCATTGGTCTAATAGACCGCATGATAATTCTATCGATTCTTGAGATTCAGATGGTAGTCAAAAGTGTTATGATTTTTAGTTTCACAAATTGCACACCATGATGCTTTGCCATTCTTCATATTAAATGGGCAATCTTTTGTCAAATGGTCTCCATGCTCTTGGCAAATGTCGCAAAAACATTTTGTCTACACTAATCAGACATCCTGTCGGCTGATGTCCTGTCAATAGTTGTCTTTTGAATGTCCGACCGTTGAGCACTTCGTGCACTAGATATCCTGACTTTTGAGGTTTAATTCTTTTAATGACTTCTGTACAATCTCAAGCTGTTCTTCTAGTCTATGATCGGTGGAGTGTGCTGGTATGTCCTCATCCATTTCTACTTGGAGAGATTTTGTAAGCGCGTCTTCGTAATTCTTGAATGTCTCCAGACTTATGTGTTGGCGAATTTTCTATGATAAACCTGCAAGAAACCACTAGATTAATAATTGTTCGTCAATAACATAGTCCAATTGGCTAAGAAGGTCTTTCCATCGTTTATAGTAATCAAGGACAGTTTCTCCTGGTTTCTGCAATGTTGTCTTTAGCTTCTTTGCTGCCAGATGTTTTGCATCTGGAGTCTTAAAAAATGAGAGGAATTGCACTTTGACTTCGGCTTTGGTTACTCGGGGGGTTCTTTCAGAAAAGGTCATGTACCAAGTTAATGCCCTTTTCCTCAAGGCACCACCAAACTGAGCCATCTGCTTGTCTTCATCCATAACTTGGTTAGCCTCCCAAGTCGACTCACAAATGAACCAGTGTCATCTGGGGTCCTCATCACCCTCATATAGAGGGATGTGTGCTGACCCATGACCTATGTCAGAATCACTGTCACTGTCTTCTTCAGGAGGTGGCGGCGGTGGTGGTGGGGGCAGTGGGGTTATTTGCTTATTGCTCTCTGCGAAATCGTCGTCAACGAAACTCTCGTTCCTGTCGGTTTGTTTTAGTTGTTGTTTCTTCTTCAACCAGCAGTCAGTTATTGTCGACTTCTTCTGTCGTTGTCCCACTGCAATTGTTCGTCCATAGTTCTGAATGTTCGGTGTTCTCCAAAGCTGTATTTGACAGGGGGGGTGCTCCTTCATGTGTCGGTAAAAGTAAGTGGATACTTCGGTTGGAGGGTATCGCTTGAAGCATAACCCAATTTCCTTCTTCTGGTCGACGGATAATTAGATGTCTACCAGTGTGTGTCTCGTCGTCTAGTCGGTTTCATATACCAAAGTCACCAGCTCCTAGTCTGAGGTCTTCTTCGACAATGGCTTGTATCCGGGTACGCGGATTCATCAGAGATAGAGGTTTTTCTTCCTAGGGAACTTCTAATTGGAGACCTTCTCGCTGCTCTATCCACAATTATTCTTCCGTAGGGGACGCCTCTTCTTCCACTCCTTCTTCTTGTCGGTCATGACCCGAATTCGACGGATCTCTTTCCTAGTCGATCACCCTAGTACTCATTCCTCTCTGTAGCGCTAAGGCTCTTTCTCTTCTTTCTTCCCTTCTTTGTAGCCTCTTCTCCATCTTTATTTTATGGAAGTCCGTCGTACCTTTGTGTGACACTATCCTCTCGATTTCCTTTTTAGGCTGACTTCTCATTACTGGTGATTGGTATCTTTCTTAGTCGAGTAGAATCCACTCCACTTTATCCCAACATATGACCAGCTACCCCCCCATAGCCTACCTGACGCTTTAGAAAACCCAGATAGTTCTGTCTACTTGCTTGGGAAGTATTCCCACTCCCTTTCGGCAATGAATTTTTCCCACCTCTTTTGTTTTTTCGCCCAGTTAGGGTTTAATGGTGGTCCATGAAGTGATGGACGAGGTTTGACAATGCGACCCACTCCTTTCTCGATCGAGAACTTAAACAGCAAGGTCGGTAAGGAACACAAAAATTGCTCGATGAGGTCTGTGTAGAATTTGTTTTTGATGGTTTCTACCGAAGACCTTTCTTCCACTGCTTGCTCCTCGCAGAATTAGTTGGCGATCTTTTCAAACCACTCCGACAAGTTTGTTCTTCCCCCTTGAATCAGTTTTTCTAGTAACTGTTGATCTTTATTTCTTTCCAGCTTTTTCATCTAGGAGTTTCTTCAGCAGCTAGGGCACTGATTCTACAAACTTCTCATGTGTCTCTGTAAAGAATCTCTCCTTTCCTTATGTGATCGTCAATATGTTTCTCCCTGCGTAATTCTGCAAATAATTTGCTACTTTACACTCCCACCAGTCCTTAATCTCCTGTTCTGATATCATCTGCTTGCATACATCTCAAACATGTACTACTGGCAATGGAACCAATGTTTTAATCTCACAGATCACATAAGGTTACCAATAATACATACTAAAACATACATACATCACAAAGACAAGAGATAAGAGCAAGTAGATAGAATAACATATTATATTAACAAGAGAGGGTCCATACAATACCGAGAACTAAACCAAGTTCTCATCTGGCTCAACAGCCTAATGTATATGAATTACAAATAGTTACAAATAACTACCTGTCGGTTCAATCAACCGACACGACCTTAGGTGGCCGACCTAATCTCTAACTAGTTGGCTGACCGACTAAGTCGGCTATCGTTCAAGTCGGCTTACTGACTTGCTCCTCCAACAACCCTCATATATTTCCAATATAAACCTACTTCAATATTGAATCCAAATCCATGAAAACTATTTATTCAAGAGCATGGGGAATGCAAACCTTTCATACATATAATTCTGATATTTTGACTTACAGAGCATATGGAGATGATATTATCGAACCGTACATCATAAATCAAAGCTTGGGCATCAACCATCCCCAACAAGGCGCAACAATCACTCCAACAAGTACACCATCAAATGAGAGTGTGGGGGAATGGAGAAGAAGAAATGAGAGGTGTTAACACCATTATTTATAAAGGAGATGAAAGACCATGGTGGAGAAAGAAAAATAATGGTTGTTTGGATACTTTAGTAAAAGGATATATTGTAAAAATGGGACTATAGGCAAAAAAGCGATTAAGTCAACGAAGATCCTAAGCCGCGATGGAAGAAGGAAGAAAATCAATGGCTGATATTCTCTCTGCTCCTCAGAGATGCCAAGAAGATAAAGGTTTGTCCGGGCACTTATCGGGCGCACAGATCAACGACCATCAAGTTGTTTCGGGCAGATCCACGGTCTATATCTAATCCGCTTCATGAAGTTGCATCTTGGTTAAAGTAATACAGTCCGGCGGAATCGGGTACATGCTACTCAATCCAATGGCGGAAAGGTGAAGTCGGATCACATCCACAGTTGAGATTGATTCCGGAACTAGAACCTGCACGACCGATAAACTTAAAGCGCCCAGCGGAATGAGTTATCCGATGATCGATCTGACGGTTGAAAATCAAAGTGAATCAAATCAACGGCTATTATGATTTCCGGAGAGTGAACTAGCGTGGTGGATAATTCTGAAGTGCCCAGTGGAATTTGGTACGTGGCATATGATCCGACGGTGGAAAGTTAAAGGCGTATCACATCAATGGCTCAGGATGATTCCGGGGATCAAAGCTGCACGACGGTTAAAGTGACGGAGCCCAGCGGAATTCGGTACGTGTCACCCGATCCAACTGCTCACGAATAAAGGCTGGTCGCATCTACGGCTGTGAGGGATTCCGAAACATGAAGTTGCATGAGGAATAGCGTCGGGAAACTCAGCGGATTTGGATATCTCTTTCCCGATCTGACGGCGGGTGATAAAAGGCAGTTTCATCGACGGTGGGAGATCATTTCGGGATGGAGACTGGCGCGTTGTTTATCACCAGGACGCCTAGCGGAACGAGGTACGTGGCACGCGATCCAAAGGCCAGAAATTAAAGAGAAATCAGATCTAGGGTCTTGAATGAAGCCGAAAAATAGAAGTACACGGCAGTTAGGAATAGATGGTGGTTGTGGAAAATAAATGATGTCCACGTGGCGAATTGTGTGGTTCTATAAAGGCAGGGTTGACCTCTCCAATGATTATTTTATTTGCTCGGGACCCGGCGAAAAGGACTTACCGATTTGGCAGCTTCCATTTGTCAGTTTCAGGCACGCTCTGAGCACACGCCTCCACAGTAAGCCAGGTAGGACTTAAACCCTGTAACTCCTTCGTCCAATTACCATTGTAAATTAAGTAATGGACCAAGGGAGAGAAATTCGAGTGTCTAGTCAAGTCGTGGATGACAGAGAGGAATTTTTAGTAGACAGACACAGGGGCATATGCGACCCCTTCCTATCCACAGGGAGCGTGTCCGGCAGTAAAGAGAAATTGTGGTCTTATTACTCACAGGGGAATGATGTTCTGAATGTATGCAAGTCTTTTTTGTATCATTTCGCCCTTAAGCAAACCCTCCACTTCCCGGAATTTGCCGAGTGGTGTGCGGTGAACTATTCTCCCTCTCAGAGGATTATTGTGAGTCGGTCTACTTCCAAAATACTTTGTAAAATTGATGCTTCAGTCGTCAGAGAAAACCTTAGTCTGCCCGAAAATTACCCTGTAAATCGTGAGTCTGTAAATGAATCTGTCCTTGCTGATTTTTTCAAAAATTGTGAAAGTGAAAGTCGCTGTCAATTCTTGTCAAGTATCCTAAAGGAAGGTCAGTCCCTTGAAGGTCTTTTCTTGCCTTACCCCTTGCACATTTTTAGGACTGAAGTGCAATTGGTAATGTCTCTGGTCTTCAAGTGTTAGGTCTGGATGACGATTGTCATGTAGGTGATGTCATCCTTGGTTTCTTATTCAGAATAAATTCTTTAAACCATGAGTCCCAGTCATTCCCTGTGCTTAATTTAGATGAGTACCTTGCCGAAGCGATTCACCTTCAGTTGATTGAGTTTCCAAAAGTCCAGTTCTTTAGGTTTCAAACATACTTGCTTAACATGCTATTATGCTCTAACGTTACTGAATTGAAATTTTTAAGTACTCTATGCTCTTCTGATTTGCCCAAGCAAATCAACATGTTCGAATTTGCTAATTCGATCATGTCTGAAATGTACAAAATGTTATTTGATGAGGACATGCCCCGTGTTCTGGACGAGATGAGATGCCTAATGCAGTCTTCACCAAAAGATCGGGTGGGGGACTGGTTCCTGTACAGAGGTTACACAGTGTTAAGAATATATGGCTTTACTGGTAAGCCTTATAGGCTACCCTCCTTCTTGACCCCAAGGATTTTCGCACTAGAGTTCATGAGGCAGAGATTGTTGTCTGAGGAAGAGCACTTTGGTGCTTTCAAAAAATCTTCAAACATTAAATTTCCACTTAAAGTCGGCCCTTTCATTTTTAAAGGTAAAGGCGCCCTGGCATTTATAGAAAAGTTGCTGGAGAATATGGATTTCATAAAAGATGTAAATGTGAATTACGACCCCCACCATGTGGTCTCATTGAGAAAACAGGCCAACAAAAATAAACCATTTGAGCATCAGGCTATTGAGGGGTTAGCTGAAATGGCCAATTTGCTGCAGTGTACTGACAAGTCAAAGTCTAATGAAGAGACACATACTATACCTGTCTCAGCAACCCAAATAACAGAAGGTGCTGGTATTGTGGTCGAGAGGAGTTTGTCTAAAACTGAGAGTATGGATGTAGATGAAGAGGGGCCCCATAAAAAGGCAAAGCTGCTTGAAAGTGGTGAAGTTGTAGATGAGGAAGTTTCTGATGGTTCCAAAAGGGTTGCCCTAGTTCCCATGAAAGCGGTGCAAGTAAGTCAATTCTCTTTTAAAAACGTGGAGGGTGATGTAGACAGTTCGGAATCATGCCACGTGTTTAAGTCGAAGGAAGAGTTAAAGTCCAGCTACATGGAGAAGAGGAAACAGTCTATGGAGGAGACGAGAAATTTGCTCCCGAAGGTGAGAAGTTTGTACAGTTCAAAAACCTCTCTAGTTTCTGCTAGAGATGTTGAGAGAAATACATTTAAAATGGCTATGGTAAGCGACAAGAAAATGTCTGAAATGGAGATCCGGCTAGACAAAATCAACACTCCGGATAAAATTCAACTTCACAAACAGACCAGCGATATCATCTACTCAGACTTACTACAAGCCATAGTGAGGATTAATAAATTGCAAGTTTTGATAGACA
>LPNX011064324.1:4225-48044 GCA_001517045.1 Pseudotsuga menziesii
GAAATATTTAAGTAACCCCAAAATAAAAAAAATACCATAAAATTATATTATTCATTAAATAATAATAAATTTAAAATTTATTAAAATCATAAATTTAAAAAACAAATTAAATTTATACTCATTCTCCTTACCCTCTGTTAAACTCGTTACTTCTACCATTGATATTTGGATACCAACTTAAGGAATCTGAACTTACTCCTAGCCCAACAACTTGGACCGTAAACTGTGGAATTGATAACCATAAACTATGGAATATAATGTGCATTTCCTAAGTGCAGTATATGTATATAAATGTGAATATATGGAAGAGTCGCATGCAAAGGTGCCGCGTGATTGATTCTACCTTATGTCTGATTGATTGAGAAAATACTTAAAGTTGCAAATTGATAGCTTGACACTGACACAGTTGAAAATTATCGCTTGCTTGATACTTTGCAGAAATTCTTATTTTATTCTCGGGGACTTTAAATTATTATCTCCATTTCTTATTTTATGTTGGTGGTTGGGATCGATGGCTTCCCATACATGTATTTGGTAGTAAAGGTAACATGGTTTTCCTTGGGTTTTTCCAATTTTGATGGATGTTGTCAGTTTTTTATGTTCACCGTTGCTTTCCATTCTCTGCGCGCATTAGTTGAAAATGTATATGAATTGAGAGCAAGTTTTCTCACTGGTTTATTTTGTTTTTCATTTGATTTTTAGTTGGGTTTGTTTGGATTTGTTAAAGAAGCAACGTGTAGAAATTCTAGCAGCCCAGTGAGCAATGTCAATTTATTTATCCTCTTATTATCCTTATTTTTATTCCATCACTTATATCGATTGCAAGTTTTTTTCTGTATTGTGGTTAATTTTGGTACATTTTAATGTAATTTTTTTAAGACTAAATTGCACAATGTATTTTCAGCTTTTGATTCATTGAGAGTACAATGCCCCATGGGAAGCCCTACCTTCCCTTCATTGTCATATGATTAGCTACGAATTTGTAACCTTTGATTCATTGAGAGTCGTATGCCCCATGGGCATACCTACCATCTCTTCAATCCAATCCATGCAATGGAAAGCTAATAGCATTTTACAGTTAACCCACCTAAGATTACATAGAGTTCTTGAATGAAAATACTCTTTTAACTTTGACAAGCTGTAAAAGGTTGGTCTTTGGAGTGTCTGATCTCCATAGATGTCATGCAAGATCCACAACAAAAACACCCATTAGACCATAGTAACAAGCTAGTTTATGATCTTATGTTAATGAACAAGGAATTCAACAATAAACATAGTGATTCAAACAGAATGATATTCATGGGAAAGAAAAATTTATTTGCATTAATAAAATGGAGAGAGAGAGCATACAACTTAAACCTTGGTGTTGAGAAATCCTTCTCAAATGAACCTTTCCTAAAAGATTCAATATTTCCTACAAGTCACTCACTAATCTTGAATGAATTTTGCTAGAGTTTAGATGCAATAACATAATCTTCCCCCTCTTACCCATGGGGGAAAGCTAGTATTTAAATCCATGGGAGGATATAATAGATTGAGGATATCATAGGTGAGGTGGAGAGAGGATACTATAATGATGGATATCGAGCTCCAGATGGTCATGAACCATAGGGATGAGGGTCCACGAAGTCAAGCTTCGAGAAGAATCTTGAAGATTCTCTTTTTTTCTTTATAACTCGAGCACCGATCTTTGTCCAAGGGGATAGAGCATTACTAGGTGAGAACCACAGATTGAAAAAAGAGAACTAGTGGTGTCACGACTCACTACTCAAAGGAAAAGAGTGTTACTAATATAGGTATTGTACCTTGACCACAAGGAAAGTGCGGTGGTGGCCAAAAGTGTGAAATATTAATCCTTACCCATTTTCAATGTCAAAACTTGAGGATTTAAGGAAAACACCGATACGTAGGTCCCATAACATGATGTTGATGAGAAATGTGTGTAACAAAGAGAGAGAATAATTTACATAGCCTGATCAATTACTCATGGAAAAAGTGCACACACATGGAGACAAAATTGGCATAATATGATTCTAGGAACAAGTTATCATTTCGAGGCAAGAGTGGATTGATCATAGATATTCAACAAGAAAGATCATTCAACAGTACATTTACAATTTGATATATGTCCATATGTCTGACAACATGGCTTCTAACCAATACAATGCATATCCATGTGAGATATAAACAACCACATACACTAGAATACAACGTAGAGTTGTGTGAAGAAGACTCAAATTTGGACATATCTACTAGAAATACAATGTAGATCTATGTCATACAGACACAAATTTGAGCATATGCATGACCATACAAATGTGGATCTAAGCTAGGACTCATACAGATATTCCATCGCAACCTGGGAAAGCAATGACTGCTTAACATACACTGAGGGGCTTCGTATCGTCTTCAATAAAGTACAATTCTAACCATGCGAATAAACGTCTTGATGTCGAAGATGGTAGAAACCACTTGATTACCAGTCAATGATGAAAAACATTAACAAGCGTGAGGGATATCACCATTAATGTCGATGATTCCCAAGATACCCCAGTACATTCCTCTGAATGTGAATAGATGATTTGACGTCGAACACTTGGTTGAATTTTTCGATCAAAGGTCAATGATGTAAACCTATTGTTGAAAGCGAGTAAATATGGCATTGATGTATATAGATCTCTAGGTACTTCTCTGTTTCAAATACTAATTCCCGGAATATGTCTTGGATTCGACACGAATAGTCCCGTCGAAATAGGGCCATGATGGATCCCACATAAATGACATAAAACTCAGAGCCAAGTTTTGGTATTTGAGTATGAAGTAACCACAAGACTAACTCAAAGGTAACTGACAGAAAAGGTATTTTTCACTACAGAGGATAACTCTCAAAATGAATTTCCTTTGAACATTGGGCAGCACGACCGAAGACTTGGTAGCATTGACATGACAAGGCAGATACCAGGACATAATGCGACGTAGGACGATGCATTCTTTGAAAGACTCAAAGGAGTCATATGAATCATGAAAGTAGATCAACTTGTAGGAAATATGAATACCCAATTCACTGAATGAAGTGCTGACAGGTGCCATGTTTAAAGGTGACTAAAAACTTCCATTATACAAATGAAATATAATCCCCTTCCCTTAAATTTCCCCATCATGATTGATGAGTGCCTCTTGTCATTTTAACGAGTTCAAAGAGGGTAACAAATACTCATTGTATCTTATCATGAGATAAGTCCATTCTCATATGTTTTCCAAACCTTAGAAAAGAGGGGCTCATTCCTAAAATAGGGTCTCTTAGTGTTTGGTTTAACGAGTCCATTGAAAGAAAACCTGGGATTGTTCATGTTTAGAGAGTCTAAACGAAGCAGAAGAAGACTCCAAAGTGTTCTTTTTCATACAATTGAGTCTCTGAGGCTTGAAAAGGTATAAAATAATGCCCTGAAGAACCCTTCTAGTCAATGAATAAAGTATACATTTTTCGTAACTAGTCAATTCGAACCGAAAAGGGGGTAAACTACCATCGGAAAGAATACTCTTCATGTCCTTTTATGAGCATGAAGATGACAAGTTCACTCGATAATATTGTCACATTTTAAGAGTATGAAAAGAGCTTAAATAGGACTCTATTAGGGTTTATTTTTCGTAGAAAGGTTTAATGAGTCCGAAAAAGAGGTAAAATTTGACATAAAAACTCAATGTTAGGTTTAATGAGCACGACCAAAGTTTCAAAATAGCACTCGGAAGAATTTTTTGTTTTGTGTAAGAACGAAAAAGACAAAAAGAAACTCCTCCATATCTGAAAATATTACTTCTGCATATCCTGCAACTCTCAAAAATATTATTAGACCCCCTTCTAATAAAAAAAATTTACTTTATAGGACCTCTTTAAGGTAAAAATTAATAAAATAATTAAAATAAAACCAAAAAAGTAAATAAAACCTAGTAAAAGGTTAAAAATATTTACCATTTGTTGTTTTACCCATTTGGAGAGCAAAAGAGCCCTTTTTAGCGCAAATTTGGAATGCAGATTGCAACACCTATGGTCAACCATTTGCCAAACCATCTTGATCAGGTGATTCTTGAACTCATTTCTAACACTTTTATGGTTTCCAATTTCATTTCATGCGTTTTTAAGTGTTTTTGGGTTGTTTTGCAAGGGGAAAATGTGTGCCTTGGGTACCACACTTTTCCCTTTCGAGAACTGCGCTACTCTAGGGACACCATACATCTCCTTGAAGTAAATCATGGTGCATGTCATAATGGATAAACGACGGTGCCACAAACTACTAAAAAATGCATTAAAACTAATAAGTCGAATTAAAAATTTTAAGGGATTTTAAATAGTCGAAACTAAATTCTAATCCCTCAACTTGATGTTTTTACAGGGTACATTTTTTAAAATGGTGGTGTGGAAGGAGCATGAACATGAAATAGATGACATAAGAGGGGAAAATGACCAAGGAATCATGAATTCTCTTCACGAGTGTGGATTTCTCAAATTCTTTAAGATGCCAAGTATGAGAATGCAAAGGAGACTACTGGAATATATCCTTAGGATGTGGAATCCTAAGCAACAATAATTTGAAGTGGGTGCCCTCATTTTGATAGTGGAAGTAGAGTATATATATACATATAGACATGTTTATCTAGGCGGAGAGCACCCATTTCATTGACTAGTCCTCTTGGAGGGGACATTACTACTGAGGGACTTATAGACCACTACTGCTTTTTGGGCACACAGGTGAGTTGGAAGAAAATTCCCATTAAGGATGTGATGGACCTACCATTGAGAACAATATTATTCACTATGAAGCGCAATTCCAAGAGGCAAGGGGCCCATTAGGCATCCAGGTACCACATGCGGTATGTATTGAAAGCTATGGCCCCAACAATATTCAATTCGGTCGAAGCATTGTTGTCCACATTAAAAGAGCAGCTGACCAAGTGTCGATGTGGAGAGATAAACCAATTCGGGTATGGCACAATCTTAGTGTCATTTTTTTTGGAGAGGGCTCCACTACTGAGACCACAGGTAGAATTTATTGAGCTCAGATCACGTAATCCATGCATGCTCCGATGGGTGGAGGTCATGGCCCACCATGGTCGCGGTGGAACTAGGGTTAAGTACGGGGATGCCTTCTTTTGATTGTTGGATGAATAGCTCCTCATGGTGGAGGACTATGCCTATTTTGACACAGACTTCAAAGGAAACCTAGACCTATCCCTAAGTGTGGGCAAGTAGTGGGGAGACCTTGGTGAGTAGAACAATAAACTATGCATGTTTTTATGATTTGTAATATTTTTTTAAATTTTTATGAATGATAACAAGACATACTTCTTACTGTGCATATGTGGGTATTGCGCAATTAGGAGGATCATCTCCAATAGGCAGGTGAGTCAGTGCTCAATTTGTACATCACAATGATGATGAGATGACTGAAATTAAGGAAAACGTCAATAGGCACACCTTAGACATCCCAAACATCTCGATGGATGATCTTCCCAAGAGATACCAGCGACACACAACTGGTGTGTCAGGAAGCTTTGGTCGCTTGCTACATAGAGTGGCAAGGGACATCATGTGCTATCACGAGCACCATTAGGGTTCAATTGGATGTATATAGTGAAAGATCCTCACTTCAGTATTTTTTTATTTTGTAGTGCTGAAAGATAATATGCTTCAATAGGGGTCTTAGGACCATATTTTTTGTAAAATAGTTATGATATATATATATATACTGACTCATCTTTTTGTGGCCTACTTGGTTTTTGGTAATGGATTGTTATTTACATGGGATTATGTCTTTTACTATTTATTTACAATGTTCCATGTTACTTTACTTATCAATGTGTCAAGAATGAGCAATGTACCAATCCAACATATAATTAACAAGTGAATCAACAATTGAATTATAATATCTTGGAATGTGTTGATAAGTAATAGATTCAAATGATCTCGCTAGCAGACGTACCTTTCAGAAAATACGAAGGAGAATTGGGTTCCGGATGGCATAAACATGGTTCAAGTGAGAAACCACGTGATGGGAATCCATCAAAACGAATAAATGATTGATATCACAAGATGCATTCTTGGTTAACAATCCTATCACTGCATGGTACTTGATGACGTTGTTGGTAGCAGGACCCAGGAAAACTGCTCCTGAACTAACTGAGTCATTGGCTTGGGAATACAATACCCACGAGGCTGAAGCGAGATTCAGGTGTAGAGGAAAGCACCATCAACAAAAACATAGAAAAGAGACATTTGCATAATTTAAATCATAACATGGAATAAGTAGTGTCATACAAGAACCAAAAACCATACTAAAATAACAAAATCACACTTAAAAAGTCAAATATACACATATATATACAAAATACTGATGCAAAATGTTCTAAGCATAGTACCTCTTTAGGTACAACCCATTGTGAGGTTCCCCGAAGGGTATCCCATAATAGTCCACTAATTTGTAGGACCTTTTTTCAAATACTTTGATAATGATGTAGGGACCATACCACATTGATTCCATCTTCCCTTTCCCAAGTTTATCATGCTTCTTATCATAGGTCAGAACCATATCTCCTTCATTGAAAACATGAGGTTGAACCGCTTTATAATACTGAGCCCTAATCCATTTCTTGTGAGACTCATTATCCAAAGAGGCATCTCATTGAGTCTCATCAAGGTTAGTTAAATAAAGAAAACATTCTTCCTCGGTGGAATTGTTGGGTAGAATCTCAATAGCCAACTTCAGTGACAGAATTTCACATTCAATAGGTAGAACAACTTCTAGTGAAACTGAGTGAAACTGGTCATTGTTTTCATAGAATTTCTATAGGCCCCAAGTGCTGAGAACAAAATTAAATTCTAGCTTGATTTATGTTCTCCAACCATCCTATGAAGAATGCTCTTAAGGACCTTGTTAATGGATCCAACCTGGCCATTAGCTTCTGGATAGTAGGGGATTGAGTTTTCATGATGAAAACCCAACTTATCATTCAACTCAACCATCATATGATTACGAAAATGGGATCTATGACCAGTCACTATGGCCTGCAGAACTCAAAACCTAGCAACGACATGGTTAAATAGAAAAAGGGCAGCAATCTTACCATCCTCAACATATGTAGGCATTTCCTCAACCTGTTTCATGAAATAATCAACAACCACAATAATGTAACTGTGCCCCCCAACTGAGGTAGGATTACAATGTATAGACCCAATCCCCCATTTGGAAAAAGGGTCAATGGTAATGATGGGGTGTAACAGAGCAGGGTGGGAATGCTTTTTCGGATAAAAAAGATGATAGGGTGGGAATTGTTTTACTACTTCATGGCAATCCTTGAACATCGAGGACCAAAAGTACCCAGTGCGAAGAATTTTCTGAGATGTAGCCATCCCATAAATATGACCACCACATGCTCTAGGGTGGCAATAATTCAAGACTTGTTCATCCTTGTCGTGACTTAGGAATGTTGGAGAATGGAATCAATACCACGCCGATATAAGGTATCATTTAGAATTAGATAATATTTAGCATGATGATGAATTCATTGATGATCATTGCGAGATAGCTTAGGTCAAAATATTTGAGTTTGTAGATATACAATCAAATCTTATTGAATTATTGTAACTTCAAAAAATATTCTAAATGTATTTTATTGGTCCCCGATGTTCCTATTGGGAGAATCATTTGTATTTCTTTGTACTTCGATGTTCCTATCGGAAGAATTACTAAGATTCATGAGGAAGTCCCCTCCATTGTAAGTCGGGTCATTAGTACCCTCTAGAATATATTATTATATTAAGTTAGCCTAGTTATGTCTACTCGAGCCTACATAATCGAGTTAAGTTTACTCGATCCTACATAACTGGGTTAAATGTCAAGTGAACGGAAGAATATAAATAGAGTGAGGTTCCTCTCATTTGAGACACACACACACTCACTTGTGTAGCGCATAAGAGAGAGAGAGAGAGATATAAAGAGTTGTAGCAGGAGAAGGAGGAGGATCAGTTTTGGGTTTTACCTTTTATCTTTTTGGGCATCTATATTGAGGAAGCTTTTGCTGGTTTTTCCCATTAGGGTTTTCCCAGGATAAATTTGTTTTGTTCTTGTGATACTGTTTCTTTCAGTGATCCTGTCTATATGCTTTTATGAAATTGAAATTAAATGTTGATAATATAGCTTAGCATATGGAATTATAACATGGTATTAGAGCTAAACTGAATAGGACAAATTTCACAAGAGAAAAACCACACTCTCTCTCCCCGACAATAAATTAGGGTTTCAGGAAAAAAATTGAGTTTTGGAAAACTGCTTACTTGGAAAGTTTCACCCTCCTAGAGTGCATCTTCTAAGCCAGGGATCAATTTTTTTGGAGGAGTAGATCTCCTAAAAATTCAAACCCTAGTTTGATAGCTGCACCAGAAAACTGCAAAACTAGAAAACTGCAAAGAGTTGTAGCACTGAATCTCACAAGTCATATTTGAAATGTGAAGACTTGAGATATCCAGAAAGCAAGCACACCAGTCAACTCACCTCAGTCAAGCACATATCCTGGTAATTTTAGTTTCTCATTCCGCAGAATTTCAATTTTTTGTGACTTTCTAATAAGATGGCCCCAAGCACTAAGCTTGAGGACAAACTGGAAGGCATAGATAATTTCCTAGCATGGAAATATATGATTGGACTCATTCTCCAAGAGAATGATCTTGATAATTATATCAAATATAAAGTTGAAGAACCTAAAGAAGCTGAAGCTAAGGAGAAGCACAAGAAGGATGTGATTAGGGCACAAAGGATTACTGTCAACTCTATCAAGGATCACTTGATCCCTCAAGTGTCATCCAAGAAGACTCCAAAATAAATGTATGATTCCCTATCAATAATGTATGAAGGAAGAAACATCAACAGAAAGATAAATCTAAGAGCTCAACTAAAGAGCACCAAGATGAGTCATGGAGAATACATCTAAGGCTACTTCAAAAGGGTCTCCCGGTTCAAGGAACAACTAGAATCCATTGGAGACAAACTTGATGAATATGAGTTGGTTATTACTACGCTCAATGGTCTCACTAGACCCTGGGAGTCATTAATCCAGATGATGTGTGCCAGGAAGGAAAGCTTGAAGTTTGATGTTGTATGGGAAGATTGTATTCAAGAGGAGACTAGAGTGGAAAACAGAGAAGCTCTACTGAAGGAATATGATCAATCCCTAGCCACTCATGCCAAAATAAGAAGAAGTCAACCTAAATTCAAGAAGAGAAACCATAAGGAGTCTCAACCTCCCAGAAGAATCCAAAGAACATGAGAAATTCCTCCAAGTAAGGACTACTCTGGATTTCAATGCTTTCATTGTGATAAGATAGGACACATTGCCAAAAAATGTTTTATGAAGAGACAAGAATATAAGAAGAGGAACAACAACAACAAAATACATCATGCTCATCTAGCTGAAGATGAGGATGAAGAAGAAGAAGGGGGAGGACCTCCAAGAAAGCAAGCAAGAGAAGAGGATGCAGAAGAGTATGTACTATTCTCTACACTCTCTAGATCTATAACACCTAGAGAGGACACTTGGCTTATTTATATTGGTGCTTCAAATGACATGACAGGACGAACACAAAAAGTAGTTTTTTTCATTCTTCCTCCAAAATTAATAACTATTATTTTATTATTTTCCTTTGGAGGCCCATTTTAGATCTCAAATTTCCTCTAATTCCTGTATTAACTTAAGGGACATTCAGAAACAACCCTTGTTCATGAGTCCACTAACCCTAGTGAACTATGGCATAGAAGATTTGCCCACATCAATTACAAGGCACTACCTCATGTGAACGGGACTACCAGACTAGAAGATCAAACATGAAGGCATTTGCAAGGGATGTGCGAAAGGGAAGAACATCAAGAATCCATTTTTAGAAGAGTAAAACAAAAACAAAAGGTACGTTGGAATTGATTCATTCAGATGTGCGTGATCTAATGTCCTCCACATCTTTAAGTGGATTTAAATATTATATTACATTTATTGATTACTATTCAATAAAGACTTGTATATACTTCTTGAAAGGAAAGAGTGAAGTGTTTGAGAAATTCAAGGAATTCAAAGCCTTGATAGAGAATCTTTCACACAAGAGAATCAAGACACTCCAATCAGACAATGGTGGATAGTATACTTCAAAAGAGTTTGAAGCCTTCTATAAAGATGTTGGAATCAAGAGGGAACTAACCACCCCCTACAATCCTCAATAGAATGGTGTTGCAAAAAGAACGAACAGAACCATCATGGTGTTAGAATAGTAGAGTCAAGATAAACTAGTTAACCTATCTAAGAAACCAACAACATATCATAAAAGATCAAAATAGGGAAAAAAAGGACAAGAGAACATTGAGATACATGGTTCATCCTAATGGGTTACATCCACAAGAAGGTAGTATTCTATTATCTCCATAATGTCTTCTCCGATCTTATAAGAGATCAAAGCACAAATACCCCAAATAATATAGATGATGTACAATAGTGTCACAATAGTACCACTACTACATCAAGAATGCTTGATTATGTAGAGACTCACTTAACCCTATTATATACTAAGAGATGATGAGGAATTACTCTCACATATTTCATGTGGGATAATATAATTCTCCAAAATAACATCTCTTAATACAATACCATGGACAAATACTCTACACAAGTAAATAAATCACCATATAACTATGGTTTAAATGTATTACTCTTTTACATAAGATTGTAGACAACTTCCGACATAATACAAAGACATTATTACCTTCCAAGGAATATAATATATTCTAACAATCCCCCTTAATAATGGCTGGGAGAAGGGCACACATTAGCACTAAGGAAGGAAGGAGTCATTACTGCTCCCCCTTGATGACAACTTCCAAAAGAACCAAAGATGAAAATGAAGAATAATTTGACGATGAATAACTTCTTCTCACTTAATCATGAAAGTGCACACAAACCAGGTTGTACGATGAAAGACCCAACAGTAAAATGTCGAGAACATGTGATGTAATCCAATCTCAAGGTGCCCAGATCACCACAAGAATCATCACAACCATACATGATAACTAAAGAACTCTAATATAACATCCACACCAGTGTACATATACCTTCTAATGACCGATATAGCAGAACATGTGGCTAAGAACACCACAACAATGTACAAAATAACCCAGATGGCAATACACATGCAGATAGTAAACATTCTTCCAATCAAGATGCAATATAAATATATGTAGAAGACCTAAAACATCAAAGAAGCAAAATCCCAATGGTCTATACATCAAAAATGATATCATATATATGAACATCATGAATTTAATAGTAGAAGTTGGTGCTTCATTATTCTTGGAATAAGGTGAAATCCTAAACAGAAAACTTATCTGCACACGAACTTTCAAGATTAAAGCATATAAATATCATAAAACAAAATTGATCATATAGAAATGAAAATGCTTATATACCAAAGGTTAGCAAACATCATATAAAATAATGACAACATAATATGATCAAATAAAAGATTAACTTGCTCATTAATGAAAATGAAGTTACTTTTACACATTAAGTGTCAGCCACAACATATAAATAATGAGCCAAAGATTTCACTTAAATATATGAAAATTTAGTCATCAAGCAACTAATCTGAAGCAGAGGCGCATTTGTTATTAGTATGAGGTTAATATGCAAGAGATGAAGGCCTTGGAAATCTCAATGCTTCCATATAGGAACATTAGAGACAAGTAGGAACAAGATGACCTCTGCAATCATAAGAATATAAATCTCATTGCAACAAGAACAAGGTGTTCATGATAAATAGTTCAAGATTTAAAGATTACTCAGAGCCATATAAATATTGAGTAAAAGATGATCGAAATAAACATGAAATGAGATATAGATAAATCAAAATGTTTAATATGATCAACATATAGCAAATTATGATCAACTCATGATATCACTTATAAAAAATTATGAAATGACAAGTCACTAATGGTCTTAATCATGGGTTCATTTCTTGTTAACACTATGTAAATACGCAAGAGACGAAATGCCCTGGAAATGTCAATGCTTCCATATTGAAATGTTAGAGACAAACAATAGTAGAAAATAAGAAATTAATGACTAAAATCAGGCTATAAATGACTATTTTTGAGTCGGTGACTAATAGTAGCAAATTACCACTATCTTATAGCTAGTCGTATTTCACTAGTCATTAATATCTTGAATTAGTACTCATTGATAGACAATGATTTAGTCATTGATAGAAAATTCTTTAGTCATTAATAGTTAATGATTTAGTCATTGTTTTAGTTATTGATAGTTAATGATTTAGTCATTGATTTAGTCACAGATTTAGTCATTGATTTAGTCACTGAGTTAGTCATTGATTTAGTCACTGAGTTAGTCATTGATTTAGTCGTTGATTTAGTCATTGATTGCAACCATTAATGACAAAATATATGACTAAATAAACTACTAGATGTTAACATATTAATGACTAAGCTAAATACGACAAAGATACAGGAAATTAGCTACTAATAGTCGTATATATGTGAATTTAGTCATTTTTGTAGTCACAAATTTATGAGATGGCACGAAGGAATCGAACCACCAACCTTCTGCCTATAATTAGGCAGGTGCTCTACCATTGAGCTAGCACCCTTTAAGAAGTTGTTATTGCTTGACAATGATGATATTCAAACAAATTTATGACATATATCAATCTACAAACTACATAATTATTAATATTACAACTTACCGGTAACTAGTATTTATGAAAGTAGTCATTTACGCAGTGGAGAATTGTAAATAAGAAGGAGCTGCGTTGAATGATTTCACAAATCTTGATGTTTTGATCCCTACTCTGGGATCATCATCAGGAGACAACTGAAGCGTGAGGTCAAAGACCAAGAAGCCCGTTAATATTTATAGTTAGTGTGAAGCATAATAGGTTCTAGGTTTTTAAGTCAGTTTTTGTTGGCTATCATGGGCAGACCCGGGTTTACTGTGTTTAACCAACAACATCCCTAGCTCATTGGACCTTTTGGCGACAGACCGCGAAGTGGCCTGAAGTCTCACCTGAAGTGATTCTAATGGGTTGGCCAATGACTCAAGCGTCTTGGACTAGGTTCTGTGGCATCCTACTTGCGACTCACAGCTCTGCTAGCCGCGAGGCCTCTTTCTCTATGCATCGTGCGACCCTTATGCTCGCGTCGCACGATCTCCATGTCTCGTAGCTCTTTTGAACACGAGATCTCTCTTTTATTGTTGCGTGGTCCCTTTACACGTCGCGCAAATTCCATTGACTCGCGATGACCCCAGCCTTATCACCTCGCCGCACACCAGGTGACACGTAACTTCCTCTCCAACGCTAAGTCCTTAACCTACGGTATCGCGCGCCGCAGCTCCTCTACCGGTGCGATATCGCCTCCCTGCGATATCCTACCCCCGCGGTTCAACGCACTTAGCGTTGTTCATGTCGACTTGCAAGACTCAACATACCAGACTGTTTAACACTGCGACTAGTGCCTATTTCAAGTAAAGCATAAATGAACCCGCATACAATATGCCAAAGGCTTCAGCTTATGTTCATCTTTCTATACTGCTGTGAATGAAACAACGCATACATACATTCAAATGTAAACAAGGCTCATATAATAACTAACAGATGCAACAGATAAACACAACACATGAATCAATCGCACAACACATGATTTTAACGTGGTTCACCTCCAGGATGGAAGTTACGTCCACAGAACTGTGTTTCTATTATAGCTCAGGGGAAGGTAAACACAGTTCTGCTGCACCGCATATGTAGCGTGACATATTCTCTCTTAGATATATTTCTACCTCTATATTTCCTCTCTTACAATATACTCTTCCCTCTCTGTCAATCCCTGCGAATCATTACATGCATGCTCTATGAGCCAACTACTGGTTACAAAAGATACTACAGCTAATAATAGAACCAGAGCTCAACTCTATTACAATACAAGGTAACTGTGAGCTAATAGTCTCAATGGCTAACTAGCTAGCTGGATGGCTTAAAATGATCAAAATGCCAACCTTTTACAATACAAAATACATCCCTTTATAGGTGGCCCAAAGGTCTCACCATTACAACAATGTGGGCCTGTCCCAACAGTAACCCAAACCCTAACTGGTGACAGTCGGCGTATCTGTACTTTGAGGTAGCCGCTATCCATCACACCACATCTCTCTACATTCTTCCATGCTTCCCGACGCTGATCATGGGTACTATGCACCGCTTCCCTTCACCACAACTTCCTGCAGTCTTCCATGCTTCCCAACGCTGACCATGGTTACTGGCACTGCTTCCCTTTTCTGTCCTTCATCTTCAATACCTCAGCCTCGTTGCTCCTTTTTCTTTATGAGGGTAGCTGAGCCCTCCTATCTTCCGTCGCTACCTTCAATGCAGTCGGTGAGCTCTCTCTTCTCGGTCGCTCAGGTACCGTCGTCTTCCTTGACTTCTTTTTCTTCTACGTCATGGTTTCTGGCTTTGATATGTAGCTAGAAACCTGCTACAGTGTCGTAGCTCTGCCTCTTATATCTCCGCCAAAACTGTCTATCCGTCAAAATAGTAGCTTCTTCTATAGCCGCGGGACCCTACTCCAACAGTCCCCTAACACTTACTTGTGGCTCATCCCCGAGTCACTACCAGCGGGCTTCTCCTGCTGTAGCTTCTCCTTGGCTTCCTGCGAAGTTCGTTGCAACTTGTCGCGAAGTCCTGTGACTTCCTTTTGCATCACTTCGACATGCTCTTGTGCTGAGTCAAGCAAAGCTTGACTAATACTGGCGTCTTGTATTGCGTCAGTTTCCTCTCTGGTGGTAGTGAACTCCCTCACTTTCTGCTCAACCGTATCAACTAACTCAGTGATTTGCTTCTGGTAGGGTTGAAGCAGGTCATTGATGTGTATCTCCTTTGTTCTTAATCGCTGCACTTCCTGCTGCAAGCGGTTCATATCCTTTGTCTTCCTCATCTTCTGAAGAGCTGATAAGCTCTTAATTTATTCTTTCATTGCCGCTGTGGTATTCTCTATCTACTGAATATTTTGCTGGATTTCTACTTTCTCAGGAAGCTGATCCAAGTCTGACCATGTGTCCGTCGCATCATTTAGTACTGACAGTGCGTCGTCGATGCAAGAATGCATCTGTGCAGAAGCGAGTTGGAAGGCCTCTACTCTCACTTACTTATCTGCCTGGGAAGTGTCTCGTACACGACCCTCAAGCTCATCGATCTGCACTTTCTGGTCTTCCTCCATCTTGGTCGTTTCTTCTTCCATCCTGGCTACTGTTTCCTCCAGAGCCTTTGCTCTATCTGCAACTCTTCTTACCTTCTGCGGAAGAGGTAAGGCGAACTCAATGTGACATTGGGGTAACTCCAATGCGATGCTTTGCAGAACTTGAGAAAGATCCTGTTCTCTTTCTTCATATGTTCGTAATTCATCTGCCTTTTTCAGAAAGCTGGTGGTGAGTGCTGCATTCTTCTGTATCAGCTGTGTATTTTCTTCATAAGTTGCAAGCTTTCTTCCTCTTAGCTCTGCGCTTAGCTGCTTCTGGATCATCTGTAACTGATCAATGTGAAAATCTGTGAGGTTAACCTCAACAGGTTTCCTAAACTATACTGGTGGATCCGTCATCGACGCAGGGAATCTGATGCTCCCTGGTGGAATCAAAACTGTGTTGAGACAACCCTTCACTAGGATCTCCTTACGGGAGATCGACTATTTCGAACTTTCTCCTGCTGGCGCCTTGCTCAACTAAGTGTGGATTATGGCAGTTTTCTCCATCAATGTTTTCAACTCGCCTAGCTACTGGTCTATGGCCCCCTGCAGCTTGCCCTGCGATGCCTGCATCACCTGAAAGGTGTCACTCATTCTGTCCCTTATTCTTACTGCAATTTGCTCATAGTCATCAGCTGTTAATTTAATCTCCCCACTTGGCTTTGTAACCTTTTGTTTTTTCTTCTGGGGCTCCTCCTCTGATGTATCCTCTGCATCCTATGTCTGGGTTTCTACTCTGTCTTTGCCCTTGTCTAGTGGGTATGTCTGTGCAGTATCTGATTGTAGAGGTGTGGTATCCTCGTACTCTTGCTTCCATTGGTCATCAAATTCTTTGATGATACCTTCGATATCCTGCGCTATCATCTTGAACTATCCAGGAGCCCAATCATCCCTTTTAGTCCTCTTTGGTCTCAGGTGGATTCTATGGCAGTCCACCATAAAATTAAGGCGAGCATCATATGTGTCCACAACCTCCTTGTTGATCCGTGGTACTTCTAGGATGACTTTCTTCAGCAGCGTATAGTACTCATAGAATACTATCGCATTGAGCTTTTTCTTTTCTGGGTGGCTAGTCTCCCACAGGTTTGTATAGCACACCCCTCTGGGCTCACCACTTTCTAGCTGCCTAAATTGGGTATGGGGCGGCTCCTTCCACCCCACAAATGCACAGAGTATAATCAACCATGAAAAATGAAAATGGTGGGTAGCCTCATCCTATGACGCCAAACAATCTTCCTGAAACATATTTAACAAAAATAAAGACCAATTGAAATGTTCCCCCTTTGCAACCTGTATAGCAAGTTTAATTACGGACCCTGTAACTTCCTTGGGCCGGACCTTAGTTAACAGTATTCCTGCAAGAAGACTAGCTATAAAGCTGAGTGTTTTGTCTGGTATGCTTGCAATATCGTAAGCCTAACCTCCTCTCTGTAGTTGGTACTTGGAAACTAGGGTGGGTGATAGCTTGGGTTCCTTGGTCTTTCCTGTTGTATCTATCATCGGGTGTTGACCAGTCTTGGACAGTCCGGTGATGCGATGTATGAGGTCGATGTTCAGGTCGACCTTGTTACCAAGCCAAAGGTAACCTCCATGTAAACAAGAAATTAGGATTCGCACCACGACATTAACCTCTGCGCCACGTCCGAAATGTGGTAGTCTCAACAGAATGAGTAGGCTTGAGCACTCAAGGATCTGAACATGGTCCATGGGAATATATTCGTCTGCACCCATCCTTGGGTTCTTCTGAATTGTAAGGTACTGATCCGGTTGAAACTGGGGATATGTCTTAGCGTCGGCCAGGTTATAATCTATGAATTTAGCAATAGATGCATATCCTAATAGGTATCCATCTTTCTTTACTCAAGAATCAATCTGTGGTATGGGAACAAGAAACTTACCACTCTTGGGAATTTTTACTTCTGGTGCGTCTTCAGCTCGTGGCATAATGTAGTCTGTTGCAGTATGAACTTCTTCCTCCAACTCCGAATTAGATTCTTTTGCTATCTGAGAATGACTCCTCATCTGTGGTGGCTTTCTGGCTTGTGATGAACTTGGCTGGACACCCTTAGGCGGTGTCATCATAATACCTCTAAGGCCGTCACGCTCAAACCTTCTCAAAATGTCTTCTAAAGGTTCCTCCTCGGGAAGAACCCACTTGGTGGAATATCCTGGGCGTGCAATGGCTTCAAACTCTGGGAATCACAACACTCTGTAACAGGGTGAACTCTGCACAAGGAACTCTTAACAGCTTACTCTATAGCTCTTGGGTTTTTGCAAGTGTAACCCTCTCGAATGAATAATTTCTGCTTTTATGCCGAAGGAAACAATCCCGGATGCAACGGTCATCTAGACTGAACCCGTAGGTCGTAATGATTACATGGACGAGACCACACCCGTCATCCGATCCTCAATAAATGCTGAAATCCGATCACATTTCCCTCGAAGCATGTGTGTACAGGCACCGGTCTCGTCGAATATTTTCCAAATCTGGAAACTTAATTATGCTGCTGCCAAATCTACGGTAAGGTATACCGGTCATCTCTTCATTAACTGCCTGTCAGAAGGTGACTTAACTGGCCCTCTGTCAGTTGTAAAACTGGATACATGGCACGGGGAAACATTGCATTGCTACGCTACAACACCGCATCACCTGCGCAAATAAACAAGCGTTTTTTTTCTTCCACAAGCCACTGTTGACTTGCACAAAATGAATCGACCTTATGTGATTCCTCATACTTATAATACCTGCTGGTGTATAGTAGTTCCCGGTGCAATGCCTCCTTTCAACTACACTGGACATCTACACCACCATAAGCTGGCTAAGCTAGGGCTGAGAGGTGGGGTGGCCATCGCTATAAAGCTTAAGCCTACTGCCATTAATCAATGTGGGAAGAAGCTCACCATTCAACTGGCTGAGCTGAATGGCACCTCCCTCTGTAACTTGCTGTATCTGATATGGCCCCAGCCAATGTGTCTTGAACTTCCCTGGAAACTTAATGAATTTACTGTCATAGAGGAGTACTAGGTCTTTGATATGGAAAGTCTTACTCTTAATGTGTCTGTCATGCCAAGCTTTTTCTCGTGCCTTCTGCACTTTTTGATGGAATCTGGCGTTGAATCTGTCTTCCTCTAAGGCAAGCAGATGTGCTAGCCTTTCCTCCACTATGTTTGTATCAGTCATCCCGGTGATCTAAGCGATTCTTAAACTGGGGAGAATATACTCCATAGGCATAACAGCCTCCTGTCCATACACCAAGATGAAAGGTGTGTGTCCTGTAAGTTTCTTGCATGTGGTCCTATACGCCCATAATACAACGTTAACTCTGAGGTCCCAATCATTCCTTTGGCTGTTGCAGATCTTAGTAAGAGCGTTTTCTAAAATCTTATTAAAGGCCTCCACCGTACCATTAACCTGTGGGTGTAGGGAGTGCTCTTATGGTGCTGAATCTGGAATTCTTCTGTCAAGGCCTCAATGGTGCGGTTCAAGAAATATGTGCCTTGATCGCTCATCAAAATTACGGGGCAGCCAAATCTACTGATGATGTTCTCAAAAAGGAACTGTGTGGCTGTGGCAGCATCACAATTTCTTACTGCTTTGGCCTCTGCCCATCTGGTGAGGTACTCTATTCCAGTGATAATATATCTCGCGCCAGTGCGCTTTCCTGGTGGGTTGATAGGACTCACAAAGTCTATAGCCCACTTGTCAAATGCGTGCAGCATAACTTGCGGTTGCAACGGCATTTCATCACGTCGCGAGGGTTTTCCTACCCTCTGGAAGATATCGCAGCATCTGCAAAAGTCCTTGGTGTCCTTATGCAATGTAGGCCACCATAATCCTGCATCTAGCATTTTCTGTGCAATCAGCTTTCCTACGAAATGACCTCCTGCAGTTCCTGAATGTGCCTCTCTGATAATAGCATTAGAGGAAATTTGGGGTCTAAAATGGGCCTTATAAGAAAACGTGCCAAAATAATTTTTTGTGAGTTGGAATTCAAGAACCAATAGAATTTCAATAAAATAAGTCAACCATAATGGTTGAATTGACATATTTGTCATTAAAAAAAACTACTTTTTTTGTTCGTATTTTTGACATATCTCATTGTGTTTTTACTCAAATTTCGATCGAGAGAGCTTATTGGATGCGGAATTTGATTCCGCATCCAACGAGTACCCACATTGCATACTTTTGATGGACCCCTCTACCCCAAAAACAAGAAATACCTGAGAAAATGTGATGATGATGTCATCATCACATTTTTTTTAGGTATTTCTTGTTTTTGGGGTAGCGGGGTCTGTCAAAATTATGCAGTGTGGGTACTCGTTGGATGCGAAATCAAATTACGCATCCAACGAGCTCTTCCGATCGAAATTTGAGTAAAAACACAGGGAGATATGTCGAAAATACGAACACAAAAAGTAGTTTTTTTCTTTCTTCCTCCAAAATTAATCAATATTATTTTATTATTTTAACTATTATTTTATTATTTTAACTATTATTTTATTATTTTCCTTAGGAGGCCCATTTTAGACCCCAAAATTCCTCTAATGTGTCTTTTTCATGCGGAATCACACATCTGCGCAAAACTGCATCCGTTCCTAACTTGTATAGGTGTCCTGCAATTAGGGTGAAGTCTACTGCTCTAACAACCAACTGCTTCTTTTGCTGCTTAGTGAACTCATCAAGCACTAATCCTGCAGTGAGAAAGTGAAAAATATCAGCATAGTAGTCGTTTGCGATCTGGATAGAAAACAACTGCGCATCTGGCAAATTGTCCTCTAGGTTAATTGGCTCTTCTCCTGAGTCTATCTGCGACAGATGATCAGGTCCAGCGTTCAATCTTCCTGGTTTAACAATGATTTCAAAATCATACTCCTAAAAGAGGAGTAACCATCTGCAGATTCTCCCCACTAACACTGGCTTATTGACCAGATACTTCAATGCGGAATGGTCAGTAAACATCTTGAACAAGGTACCCAATAGGTAGTGCCTGAACTTCTGCAGCACATACACCATAGCTAAGCCTTCTCTTTTTGTCATGGTGTAGTTCTTTTCTGCTGTCGATAGCTTTCTACTGGAGTATGGGATAGGATGATCAATATCCCCTTCTCTTGGCTGCGTTAAGACAACCCCTAGTGCAATGCCAGATGCATCCACATGTACATGAAATGGCTTAGTCCAGTCTGGAAATACTAGGATGGGCGCTGTAACCATTTTTTCTTTAAGTGTGTCTAGACTCTACTGACATTCCTCATTCCATAGGAATTTTACATCTTTCTTTAGCAATTTCTCCATTGGTGCTGTAATCTTTGCGTAGCCCTTGATGAAATTTTTGTAATACCCGGTATGACCAAGTACTGTCCTCAGTTGCTTGACTGAGTTGGGTGCTGGAAGATTTACAATGATGGAAATCTTTGCGGGATCTACCATCAAGCCTTGTCTGCACACAATGTGACCCAACAAAATACCAAATGGTGCACAAAATATACATTTCTTCAAGTTTAGAGAAATCTGGTACTGCCTACATTTCTCTAACATCAGTCTTATGTCTCCTATGTGCTCATCAATTAGTCCAAATACAGTCCAATCATCAAAATATACTTCTAGGAATTTATGGATGTATTCTTTAAATACAGCAACTACTACTCTAGAAAATATAGCTGGTGCATTCTTAAGACCAAAGGGCATTACCGTATACTGGAACGAGCCCCATTCTGTTGCAAAGGTGGTCTTGGATCGATATTCTGGATGTATTCTGATATGATGGTAGCCTGAAAACCCATCAGTGAAGGAGTAGACCTCTTGTCCTCCCACATTGTCTAATACCTCATCAGTGAACGGTGTCGGAAATGGATCGTGAAGCGATGCATCATTGAGCTTGCGTAGATCGACACAGATCCTGATGTTTCCTTTGGTTTTCTTCTCTTGTATGACCATGGGGATAACCCATTCGCTTTCTTCGATAGGCTCAATGATGCCTGCTGCTAGCATCTTGTCGATTTCATCCTTTACTTTTTCTTTGTAGCACGGATTTAATCTATATGGACGTTGTTTCACTAGTCTAGCATCCTCCTTCAATGGTATCCTCATGACTCCTAGGTCTACGACTATTCCCTTCATCTCTATGAACTTGGTGGGGAATAGGTCCTGATAGTCATGTAACAAGTCTGCAATCTGTTCGACTGTTTCATCGTTCCAATAGTCTCCAATAGAGGCAAACTTAGGTTCCGTGTCTGTGCCAATATTGATTTTTTTTATCTTGATGGGCTCTATAATTGCTGGAGTTTCTAACTGTGGTCCCTCAACATCGCGAGTGCCTTCCGAATCTGGAATGTTGTTGTTGCGAGGATCCTCATCCTCCTCCTCTGGTTCAGATGCGAAATTATAACACTCTAATGCCTCTTTTAGCTGGATAGCCCACTTAGGTTGAGCTGACATTGATATGGTACAATCCTCAAATTTCATACTCTTTATTACTTGTAGGGTCTGATCAACACTTGGATACTCAGATTCAAAAGCGAAGGTGAGTAGGAAGATGTCTACCATAAGTCGCCATGTTGTTGTTCCTTTGTGTAGTTCAATGTCTATATACAAGTTCCTTGGAACTGTATCCAAAGTATGAATGAATCGGTGAACCCATTCATCCTCAGGAATGTCCAACCAATTCTGTTCGTATGTCTAAATGTGTGATCTGGGGTCACTCTCTCCTGTGTATTTCTGTTGGACATACTCTCCATCAACAGAAAATCTGATCTCCATGAATCTCTTAATATCATCCCATGATGCGATGTTCTATTTATGTGCATACCACCATCTTGCAGGTGTGGCTCGTACTGCAAGGTCCATAGCTGCGATCCTCTGCTCGTGAGGGATCTGTTGTTCAAACTGCTCGAGAAAGTCCTGGATATCTGTTAGACCATGAAAGGATGGAATCTCATTGATCTCTGTGCCAATCCATCGCAGTGACTTAGTCAAGTACGCATCTACGCGCTGAGACTTTGTGAAGTCTGTTCTGCCAGTTCTCTAGACCAACATCTGAATCTGATGCGCATGAGCTATCGCATTTCCAACTAATATTCCCTTCTGCGGTTGGATTGATGTAGTCGCTCTTGTTCATGGTCATCTGATAGAGACTTTCCATGTTACGTGCCTCCTCCTCTGCTCGGATAGGTTCAATATATCTAGGACCCTGAAAAGGATCCAACGGTGCGATGACTCGGATCTGCGCGTCCTCAAAGGTCATTTGTCTTCTCTTTAGGTCGATAACGGCCATGTTACCGATCACCCAATCAATGCCTAGCAATGCTGGATAGGGTCTACTATCGCCAATGATTTCTATAACTTCAAAGTCCGTGAAGCTACGAACTCCGTCAATGTTAACTGGCACCTATGGTAACCGACCCAGAGGTGATACACGCTGCTGATTAGCTAATCTCAGATGGATAGGCGATCTGATTAAATTAGGGATACCCATCTGTTCCCATGTCTACTTAGTCAGAACATTCACGTCTGATCCTAGATCTAGGATTCCTCATCCATTTAAAATTCTCCAACCTGCGCTGTGAGTCGCATATCTCTTCCTGTTCTTGTATGTCCCATAATATTATGAATAGCACACTATGTACTGCTCATGGAAGAAGATGGCTGACACTGATCTATGATGTGCTGAAGTTCTGTGATAGATTGCTCATTTCTTACAAGTTTTATACAACTCCGCAGGAAGGAATGTACACTTCTTGTCATCTCATCCTCATCGCATCTTCCTGATGTGGTAGCCTGCGATGTCTGTACAAGGCTATCGCCATAAGGTGTTTGCTGTGGTATACCCCTAGACGGCGGTACCTACGATCCTGAGTGCGTAGGGTCATCAAAGAAAACCTTAGCTTCCTGAAATTTCTGTTTGTTCTTCTGTAGGTCGAATGGTGTTGCTTTATTAGGAGTTCTGCACACCCACTCCTGACCTGTGGTCTTTTCCATCTCCTGCGATGTCCCACTGGTAGAAACACCGCTGCGAGTCACAATATTGACTATTGGTTCTGGTTCTTACTGCTCAGCAGCAATAAGCTGGATGTTCTGGTGTACTGCTAGCTTAGGTTCTCTGATCTTAGCTATCAAGGTAGGACACTCCTCTATAGTATGATCATAATATTTGCAGTAGTTACAAGTGGTAGTGGGGCTCTGACAGTCCCTAGCATAGTGTCCTACAACTCCGCAGTTGTAACAAGTAACTGGTCCGCGACCACGGCCAAAACCTTCTCCTCTGCCGAAGCCTTCTCCACGGCCTTGTCCTCTGAATCCTCCTCCTTGGCCACCATAAGCCGGATCCTGTTGTGGTCCAGCTGCTGTACCATGTGTCTTTGACTGGACTCTGTACAAGTCTTGCTTTGCTCCAACCATGAGATCATAGGCTCTGCAATCATTTTCATCATGGCCTACAGACTTGCAGAAGATGCAGTATAAGATCTTAGGTGTCTATATGTACTTCTGAAGTAGAGGGCACTGGTGAGGTAGATGTCCTCGCGTTTTGTATATCTTGCACCACGGCCCGTGGGTCTGTGGTAAGGGGTTTGGAGCCCCTGTTGCTATATATTCTACAAATACTGGACAATTATCTTTACTATGGCCTTGTGCTTTACATTTTATGCACCATATGTCTTGTGCAACCTCTTTCCCTTTCTTAAGTTCATGCAACTGTAATGTGAGATTATCCAACTGGTTTTGTAACATTGCCATGCATGTACTGCTCTCAGCTAGAGGTGAAGCCTCTAGTTTCATCGCCATCTCCAACGTGTCATCTTATGTCTGGAGTTTCTACTGCATTAACGGCAGTCTAATGTGAGGGAGCAGCGCTGCAATAAACCATTCCTTATGCTGCTCCAGTACGAACTCAAAACTAGCTTGGTCGATAAGGGCTTTGAATTTATGATCAAAGTCCCACACCAACTCTGTAGGTAACTGCTTGATGTCTTTGAGTTTTGTAATACACTGTGACTCAGACTTAGGTTTCTTAAACTCTTTAATCATGGCGGTCTTGACCTGGACAAGTGTCCTAGGTACTGTGGTGTACTTTATATACCATGTTAAGGCTCGATCTCTTAGTGTGGTGACCAACTGTACAAGTTTAAGGTTATCGTCATTGATTGATTTAATGGTCCACATGGCTTCACATAAAAACCAATGCTGCTCTGGGTCTTCTGCCCCTGTTCCCTTAAATATAGGTAGCTTCATATCATCCCCCATTCTATTTCTACATGGTGGATGTTGATTTACTATGTTACTACCACTCGGCGGTGTAGGTGGAGGTGATGTAGCATTGGTAGGTATTGTCTGTGAGCTACTGGATGGAGTTCCTACGGGATTGTTTTGAGTCCCATTCTGTTTCTATGGGGTGTAAGGGTGGTAAGGGATACCCCCCTCTATTCCTTCTGTGGTACTATGACTCTGCTGTCTAGTACTATCTGAACTGTCTTCAAAGATTGGAGATCTGAAATCTACTTTATACTTATTTCCACTACGTGTTCGTCCAATGTCATCAAAATCACTTTCAAACTCTTGTGACATTACTATTTCTACGTATTCATCTGAAACTAGATCCATTGTTCCTTTTTCATGTAATAGCATCTTAATGGACAATTTTAAAGATCTTAGGTACTTACCACGATATCCTTTTAAGAAGTAGCGCTCAGCCTCACTGAATCTTTTTGTCTGGTCGACTGCAAACTCTATGACAAAGCCTTCTAGCACACTCGCAAGCCAGAAGTCTATTGCCCTCGTGATAGGATTATCAAGGTTCTTCACGGTCTGAATCAGCTCCGGTGTCCAGACAATGTCTCTTTTCTTTTTGAATATGCTTGTATTAGTTAACTTTGATAGCCAGTCATAAAGCTTGTTCCCAAAGGTCGTAAAACATATCGCATGCAGGTCTATAATGATATGTTTCTATAACCAGGCCTCTGTACTCAGTTTAGGACTCCTGTTCTCTTGTTTAAAAAACTCTTTCTGGTTAGACCAAACCCACTCGTTGAGTTCATCTCTCGTAGGACGCCACCAGAACATCAGCTCAGTTTGTTCAAAACCGGCAATGGAACCATTTGTTGGCTATCATGGGCAAACCCGAGTTTACTGTGTTTAACCAACAACACCCCTAGCTCACTGGCCCTTTCGGCGACAGACCGCGAAGTGTCCTGAAGTCTCACCCAAAGTGATTCTAATGGGTTGCGCAAGGACTCAAGCGTCTTGGACTAGGTTCTGCGGCATCCTACTTGCGACTCGTAGCTCTGCTAGCCACGAGGCCTCTTTCTCTACACGTCACACGACCCTTCTACTCACGTCGCGCGATCTCCGTGTCTCACAGCTCTTCTGACCATGAGATCTCTCTTTTCCTGTTGCATGGTCCCTTTCCACGTCGCGCAACTTCCACTAACTCGCAATGACCCCAGCCTTATCGCCTCTCCGCGCACCAAGCGACACGTAACTTCCTCTCCAACGCTAAGTCCTTAACCTACGGTATTGTGTGCCACAGCTCTTCTGCTGTTGCGGTATTTCCTCCCTACGATATCCTACCCCTGTGGCTCAGCGCACTTAGCGTTGTTCGTGTCGACTTGCAAGACTCAACATACCAGACTGTTTAACATTGTGACTAGTGCCTATTTCAAGCAAAGCATAAATGAACCCGCATACAACATGCCTAACTCTTCATCTTATGTTCATCTTTCTATACTGCTGTGAATGAAACAACACATACATACATTCAACTGTAAACAAGGCTCATATAATAACTAATAGATGCAACAGATAAACACAACACATGAATCAATCGCACAACACATGATTTTAACGTGGTTCACCTCCAGGATGGAAGTTACGTCCACAGAACTATGTTTCTATTATAGCTCAGGGGAAGGTAAACATAGTTCTACTGCACCGCATATGCACCGTGAGATATTCTCTCTTAGATCTCTTTCTACCTCTATATTGTCTCTCTTACAATATACTCTTCCCTCTCTGTCGATCCCTGCAGATCGTTACATGCATGCTCTATGAGCCAGCTACTGGTTACAAAAGATACTACAGCTAATAACAAAACCAGAGCTCAACTCTATTACAATACAAGGTAACCGTGAGCTAACAATATCAATGGCTAACTAACTAGCTGGATGGCTTAAAATGCTCAAAATGCCAACCTTTTACAATACAAAATACATCCCTTTATAGGCGGGCCGAAGGTCTCTCCATTACAACACTGTGGGCCTGTCCCAACAGTAACCCAAACCCTAACTGGTGACAGTCAACGTATCTGTACTTTGAGGTAGTCGCTATCCGTCACACCACAACTATCTGCAGTCTTCCATGCTTCCCGGTGCTGATCATGGGTACTATGCACCGCTTCCCTTCACCACAGCTTCCTGCAGTCTTCCATGCTTCCCAGTGCTGACCATGGGTACTGGCCCTGCTTCCCTTTTCTGTCCTTTGTCTTCAATACCTCGGCCTCGTTGCTCCTTTTCTATCCTTTGTCTTCCACCGCTGCCTTCAATGCAGTGGCTGATCTCTCTCTTCTCGGCCACTTAGGTACCGTCGTCTTTCTTGAATTCTTTGTCTTCTACATCATGGTTTCCGGCTCTGATCTGTAGCTAGAAACCTGCTACAGTGTCGTAGCTCTGCCTCTTATATCTTCGCCAAAACTGTCTATCTGTCAAAATAACAGCTTCTTCTATAGCTGCGGGACCCTACTCCAACAGTTTTAAGTTTTAAAATTTTTTAATTATTTTATTTTTAATTTTTAAATATCATTATTATGAAAATATTATAATAAGGTTTAAATATCTAAATTCAGGCGCTTTGGGAACTTCTCCAAAATCCCTCCAGACACATCATTAGCATCACTGACTTTAGGCATTTGCGTAGTGCATCTTTGCATTCTCTTATGCCTGGGGGGTCAGCAGATTTTATAGACATTATCAAATAAGCATAAAATTTCAATCATCTAAGTAAAACTAGGCCATCTGAGTAAAACTAGGCCACTGTCAAAGTAGATCGGGAGAAAAACGGACTCTTCTTGTACTGTAATGAAATATGAAGCCAATTATGCAAACATGCTTGAAATTTTTTAAGATTTAGACAGTTAAACTTAAACCTGTTTGCAGGACAAGATCAATTCATGCATGGCCATTAAAATGTAAAAGCAAATAGGAAAATTCAAAACTCACATAAAAACGATGAATTCAAAATGTATCTCTGACTTGTATTCAGGATATAAAGTTGCTAATCCCTTGAATTTTGTAGCATTTACAATTAAAATCACAAATTATAATATGTCAATGACCATTCTATCAATTGTTACAAAGTAGTTCTCCAGATTTCTACATGTCAGAAAATTATGACAAACAAACAGACCATGTACTTCAACTTAATAGTAGTGCAAGTTTAAATTTTTCATAGTCAGCCACACTGAAATTTTAGTAATGGGGCATAACCCATATTATCATTTATATATCAGAAGTGATACATTAGTTCCTCTAAGAATGCATTATACTATTTTTGTTTTTTGGGTTCTATGGCTGAAATGACTCACTCAACTTCCCATTTGTATTACTTTATTGCTTTAATAGCTTTAACATGCACAATACTCTATCACACTAACTCTTGTTACTCTTTTTTTTTCTCATGTGCATCACCATCTTAACTTTCATACCAAGCAAATTCTATTAATAGAAGTGTGAGATGTTCTATCATCGACTGGTGTATTACTTCATTGTCCACCCATTCTTTATTTATGTGCTCTGACCAGTAACTCACAATGATTCTAGGTAGTAAGATAGTTTTATTTCAATTGGAAATTCTATCTGTCACCCTCAACACATCTGAATTGCAAACTCTAGCAATAGATATTAATATTGGTCCAACTATGGATCTAGGTATAACCCTTTTAATCTTTCCTTAATCTACAATTTTTCACTGATTGGTAGTCGAGTTGTCATTCTTAGCCTTCTTGCTTTAACTTGATTCTAGGAATAAACTAGTTTTCAAAATCAGTGTCTATTCACCAAGATCAGACATTGGGTAACTGGACTATAGATGAGTAATAAGACCCATCTCCTCAAGCTCATCTCGAGCAACTATAATTGATCTCAAACATCTTGAGTTTTGTATTTTGTGACACTTTTTCCATAGGATATGTGTAGTCCATGCAGTTGGTTTCATAAATACTGTACCAGTGACTAGTTTGGTGTCTTGTATAGGTTCTTCAAGGTCTCCCACAAGAACAAGATAAACTGGTGATGATGGGCACCATCATACCTTCCAAAGACCAAGATTTGGTTGCTGGAGATTCGAGGGTGGATTCAAAAGGAAAGAAGAAATCTAAGAATCCACCTGAGAAAAAGAGAGATAAGAACAAGTCTCAAGAGCAGCCCCAAGGCTCCAAGAAGAACTTCTAGAAGAAGAAGAACAAAGGAAAAATGAGAAAGTGTGCATACTGCAGTAAGGGCTATAATCCTGAGAGCTCCTATATGAAGAAGCAAATTGACATGTTGACCCAACTCCTAGAGAAGAATAACATCTCCCTTCTTGATTTCTCAAAGAAGAGGGAAGGAGGACCAAATTCAGAGGACAGAGAAAGAGTACATGTTTTGGTTGCTGGCACATCAAGCTCACCTAGCTTCATCATAGACTCTAGAGCTTCTAGACATATGGTTTCGACCAAGGAGGCATTCTTCTCTCTTGACATGTCGAAAGGTCCACCAATAGTGTTGGGAGATGACTTTCTCACTGATATTTTGGGGAAAGGAAGGATTGATCTTGACCATGGTAAGTTCAATAATGTGTTGTATGTTCCAGGTCTTTCCTCTAACCTCTTGTCAGTATATTAGATGACTCACACAGGGTCTCCAAAGAAGGTCATCTTCTCCCCTGATGATGTTGAGATCACATAGATCTCGAATGGTAAATTCATTGCAAAAGATGTTGTAGATCACACTTCGAAGGTATACATGTTTTCACATTTTCTACCCTACTCAAACCCCTTTGCTCTTCTGATTCATGCTAATGAGGCAAGCAAGCTTTGGAGTGAAATATTTGTCCATATTAACTATAAGTATCTTTCTAATATGAGTGAAAAATATATGGTCATAGGGTTACCAAAGATTAAGTTTTCCAAGGGAGTCTGTCAAGGTTGTATCCTAGGAAAACACCCAGAGCACAAATTTGAGAGAGTTAGTCATGAGAGAACCTCTGCACCTCTTGAGTTGATCCATAGTGATGTTGCTGGTCCATTTCCTCCTATATCAATGAGTCAATAGAAATATGCATTGATATTCATAGATGACTTTTCTAGGTATTGTTGGGTTTACTTCCTAAAGCACAAGTCTAAAGTTTTTGACCTCTTCAAAGTCTTTAAGGCCTTGGTTGAAACCAGTCTGGGAGGAGACTCAAGATCCTCAGATCTGACAATGGTGGTGAGTATGTCAAGTCTGAGTTCATTCAATATTGTAAAGATGCAGTTATTCAGATGTAGCATTCAATCCCTTACACACCACAGCAAAATGGTGCTGCTAAGAGAAAGAACAGATCACTGAAGGAGATGGCAACCTGTATGATGGAGGCTAAGACTTTTCCACCAAAGTTTTGGGCCGAGGATATAAAATGTGCATACTATATCTAGAATAGGGTGATTCATAAATATCTTTATGGTATGACTCCTTTCGAATCTTGGAGTGGGAACAAGCCAAATGTGACCCATTTCAGGATTTTTGGCTCAAAGGCTTGGGCTAGAATTCCAACTAAAAAGAGAAAGGATTTGTAGCCCCAAATCCAAGAGTTCCTATTTGTTGGGTATTCTGAAGATTCAAAAGGGTACAAGCTGATCAACTTGAGCACAAACAAATCCTTCATTGAAAGGAGTGTTCAGTTCCAAGAAGAGCCTTTAGCAGTAGTTGAAGTTGGAAAGTCTTCTTCACCACCAAAACCATTGAATGTAAGTGGAGATACAAATGAGTTTGTTGAGTCTGATATGTCTGATAATGATGATTCACAGTCCTAAAAGACCAAAATGGGCAGCAAAGACCATTCGTGAAGCTAGGGAACTAGCTGGAAATCCTAGTGACCCTAGGAGGACTAGATCTCAGTTTGAGAGTGCCCTGTGTATGAAAGACGCTTTGTTTGCAGAGAAGTGCTATCTGATGGTTGAATCAGACCCATAGACATATTAAGATGCAGAACATGATCCAAGATGGAAAACAACCACGAAAGAATAATTCATCTCACTCCAAAAGAACAACACTTGGGAACTGGTTGATCTTCCCCCAGGGAGGAAGCTAATTCAATGTAAGTGGGTTTTCAAAACTAAGTTTTCTGCTGATGGTTCACATTTGAAATATAAGGCAATATTGATAGCTAAGGGATACTCATAGTTACATGGTATTGACTACAGTGAAACCTTTGCACTAGTGGCAAAGATGGACTCCATAAGGCTAGCTTTAGCCATTGCAGCTTTGAAGCAGTGGGAGGTACATCACATGGATGTGAAGTGTACTTTCCTAAATGGAGATATTACTGAAGATATTTACATGCAGCAACCTCAAGGGTTTTTCTCTAATCTATATTTTTTGTGCAGGCTAAAGAAATCATTGTATGGACTCAAGCAAGCCCCTAGGGCTTGGTATGCCAAGATTGATGGCTTTCTGCTGTCATTGAGTTTTGTTCGATGCAAGTCTGATCCTAATGTTTAATTGAAGCTGATTCATGGTTCTTTGATGATTATTGTCTTGTATGTGGATGACCTTTTGATTACAGGAAGTTCAAAGGAAGAGCTTGCCTCCTTGAAGGATGCAATGAACCATGCATTTTCTTTAACTGATTTGGGGTTGTTGAGCCAATTCTTGGGTCTCAAAATTGCTCAATCCCAACATGGAATCAAAGTACATCAGTCCAAGTATGCCTTAGATTTGCTGAACAAATTCAACATGAAATATTGCAAGCCAAGCAAGACTCCCTTCCTTTTAGGAGTTAAGCTTGAAGAAGTAGGTTCTTCTCCTATGGTAAATAATACACTGTATAGGCAGTTGATTGGGTGTTTTATTTACCTTACAGACACTCAACCTGATATTTTTTATACAGTTAGTGTGGCTTCAATATACATGGATCAGCCTCATGAGATCCATTGGAAAGCAGCCAAAAGGATCCTTAACTTTGTTCAAGGAACAAGAACTCATGGGATCTTCTACAAGGCTAAATATGATCTTGATTTAATTGGGTTTACTGACAGTGATTGGGCAGGTGACAACGCAGATCGAAAGTCAACATCAAAATATGTGTTCATGCTTGCAGAAGGACCATTTAGCTGGTCAAGCAAGAAGCAGAGTACCATAGCACTCTCATCTACAAAAACAGAGTATAGAGGAGTTGTAAATGTAACAACTCAATGTTTATGGTTGCAGGGGATACTTGGTGAGTGTGGATTCGAATCAGAGTTTTCAACTATTATCTATTGTAATAATCAAAGCACCATTCGAATCTGCGATGATCCAATTTAGAGATAGATAACCAAACAAATTGATATCCATATGCACTACATCAGATAGCTTGTGCATGCTAGCACCATTTACCTACTCTTTTGTGCATCTTCAGAACAAGTAGCAGACATATTCACCAAAGTTTTTTGTGAGAAGACATTTAGCAATCTAAAATCACTGTTGGGGATTGCTGATCATGCTGTGAAGCATGATTGATGACAAGATTTTCAAATTTTGTTTTATTGTCCATGTTTAAGGGAGGATTTTCCCACTGTGTTTTTGCCTCTTTCCTTGGTTAAATGGACATGCAGTATGTAAAGGGTGACTAAGCCTTGTTTCTAAGCCCTATAGTTTTCTGATATTTACTCATAAAGTTAGGCTTAAGGGGAGGTGTTATAATAATCAACCCATAGTTACCTACCTTAGACATTAATTAATTCATTTTTGTCTTATTTGCCTAGTTTCCTATATTCAACTCTATGCAAATTGTCTTCCATGTGTCATAGAAGTCAAAATTGCTAAAAATGAGAGATGGAGCACTTGGGAAACCTCCTGGAAACCATATTTAGCATGTCTGCTTTATTCCAGATCCTCCAACGTGCATATCTTCTTTGTCTGCTAAGTTGCATGTTTTATTGAGAAATAAGGCAAAAGGGAAAGTAAGACTAGGTGTAGTTGAATTTTTTTTTCCCCTCATCATCCTTCATCTAAAAGCATGTATGAGTTTTCTTTCCATCCCTTATTAGCTTGCCTACTTGACTTTTCCAATTCGTGAGCCTCTAAGTGGATTTGGAAACTGCTTTATGCACCTATGGGGGATTTGACTAGATTTAGTAAGCCTACTTTTTTACTATTTCGAATGGAATCCTTATGCATTTTAATATCTCATGTAATTATATATTGCAGAAGCCTATTACTTCACAAGTTTGGGTATTGTACACGTATTCAATACAGATTAGTGTTATGCTCCAATTTCAATCTCCTTTGTTTGTAAATTTGCATGTTTGATTAGCAATTTTGTGAGTGTAATTGTTCTATCACTTGGGTTCAATTTCCACAATTTCAAGTACTTCTAATAGAATCTCAAGAGGAATTTGTTGGAGAACCACCAAGCCTTCCAAGATAATATTTGGAGTGCAATGTGATGGTTGCAGGATGAGCCCCATTGAATGTTGTTGTTATGCTTCCAAACAATAAATGATGTTAGTAGATTGCATATGGATTCTTTTATTAGTCCCATTTCTAGTGTCTTAGTCAATAATGGTGAGGGATAGAATGAGTATGATATTTACTACATTATCAAAACATCAATTGGATAACCTCTCGATGGTTTTTCACCCTAGAACACCTCAATGAAGAAAATTTAGACTCGTTACAAAAAATACATGCAATGAAACTTCATTCCAAGGATCATTATGATTCCATGTATGACCCCACACCTTTAGCAAGGGAAATTTTGTTCCTGTTTTATGTGCAAAGAAAGACACCAAACTCGAACTCGGTAATTTTGTATCCAAATGTACTAGAGTATACATCATCAAGAAATCCTTACTTAAGGGGGCATACATTTTTTCTAACCATAAGGGACACAAATCAAAATCCCTATAAACGAGTTAAACCTAAATATGTTATTTCAATAATACTCATTGACCCCCCCCACACATTTCTCACTAAAGTTCTTCATTGTCAATACTCTTTCCATACTGTATATTACGCTTGGGTATGTGTGCCATGTGTGTAGGATCAGTAATAATAACAACACATCATTATTATACACCATTACTGTAGGGGTACCTATCATAGGTATATCACCTCACCCCAACATATAAGCAACATTTTGCCTTTGTTTACTTTGCATTTATCCAATATTCCCATTGATAACCATAGGGCCCCATTTATTGATTATGGAATGCCACTATTTTCACCATCAAGAATAGCATGTTACCCCATGGGTGTGCACATCATTACAAACTTTGTCATATTTTGGAACCCATGATGTCGAACCCCCCATAAGTCCGAGGAATCTGCTCACTCATCTAGTTGGTAAAAAAGAACCTACATATCACCACCTTGTGTTTTGTTCCTATCACCCTTCAAGTTCCTTGGCACATGTTAGGATCATGATTCATAGCTAACCTCTCATCCCATTCATTAACAATTACCAAATGTGTTTCTGTTCATATCATTCACCCTCAAGAAGACACCAATAAGGCCCCCACCCTATGAAGACACCGATTCCACTAATTTATTCCCACATGAACATTCTGCATGGAATGGATTCATGGGGAACCCATCTTATCACTTGCAAAAGAAATCATATCATCAACAAACCGGTTTCCCAACCCACTCAAAACCATGGTAACCCCATCATCCATTCTTTAACAATGAAGGGTCTCCTAGTCCCCCAAAAATTGTGGGGACTCTCTTACAATATTCTTTTTGAAGCATCCCTTGTTCACCCTTGATTGATATGTTTTGAGTCCACTTAACCTCAAATTGATCAGCTTTATCATTCACCTTACCCCATTAGTATTTTGTCTCCAATAATTACCTTGATCTGCAGTTCTTTTCCCCCCATCACATCCTACATTGCCATTTGAAGAAAATTTGTCATTAGTTACTCATCCCTTGCTTACATCAATCAAGGGAAGTCATGATCCCCACACTTATCAACTAGTATTATGTTAGGTCTATTAGTTTCCTAGTTGGTTACAACAATGGTCTTGGTCTATGAGATAAGGCTCCCACTTTATCACATGCTTTAGCACTCATCAATTGCAAAACAATATATTATGAGTGTTGCAGCTATTGCAGTTGTACCTTGGGATGCCTTCCCATTTTGATGGATTTCCTTGAACTAAGCATGGAGAGTCATCAATGCTCCTTAACTTAGTGGAATCCACTATGCTCAACATCAGCACATCTATCGCATCAGGGGAGTCATGTTCCGATGGAAATTTTTCCCACAACGAGTCTCTTTCATTAGATTGGGAGAGAACACTATAAGCAAGTGTGCACAAAAATGGAGGGATTTGAAGAGACAAGTGCTAAAAATGGGGTGATATTCTCAAGGCTCTATATTTGTTTCAAATACCATGTGGGCCATATTGAAATCTCTGCAAACTAAGTGATATTATGAACTCCATACTTGTTTCCCATAGTGGACATGTTGAATATTCATGGGGTCTTGTTTAAGTTTTTCCACATTATATAATACAAAAATATCAACATATATTTTTTCCAAGAATCTAAACTCTCGGTCGAAATATTTACTGGTCTAGAGTTTAGATGATAAAATTTAGTTAAACTCTTGGCTGAGAAAATAATAATTTCTCTACCAAGTAAATTTTTAAGTTGATATAAACTTGACCAATTTCTCAGACAATATAATTTTCAAATCTCATATGAGAAATTTAAAAACTCTCAGCCGAGAAAATGTGTTGACTATTTTCTCGGTCGAGAAATTGAAAATTACAACCCCAACGCACACCCCACTCAAAAAAGTGTTTCTCATCTTCAAATTTTTACCCATTGCACATTTTTAAGACCTTTGATGTCTCTATATCTTCTAATGCTATCGTGATCCAATAGTGTGATTCTTCTTGACTTATTTTCCTAAACTACTTCATGTCTCAAAGAGTGGTTATTCCACTAGATAATCCTCTTGCACTGACTACACTTCCATCACTCCTCTTCCAAACTTTATAAAAAATTGTAAAGAAACGCCCGCTTCCATATTGGTATCCTAGATGAGAAGGAGAGAGGTATTTTATTATATTACCAAATCCTTTATTGCTTCTATCTATTTCTTGCCTCCCATACCAATGCAATTCTAGAAGACCGATTTCATTACTTACTTTTTGGAGATAGGTATTTCTCTTCCATTTTATCATCCTACTGGTCTTTGGAGGGGATTATGGCATGACTCTATTTTCTAAAATTTCTCAATCGATGATTGTTTTTGTAGTTACTTTAGTTACTGCTTCCTCATGTCTTTTTCTGGCTAACTTCCTTTCACTTTTTTTGGGAGTCCTATCCTCTCTTTCCTCCATAGTTTCCCCTTAATTCCATTGCACCTTGGTTTAGTATGGATTCCACTAGACCTGGATAAACCTTTGTTTTGCATTCTCAACACTTGTCAAATTTTTTCCAAGGGAAACAAAGGAATAGAACCCTCTTATGCTCCAATTTATTATTGAACCAATTGATTGGAGAGACAATTCCATTTTAAACCATATCCTATTCATTTATGGATAGAAATTCCTCCTACAAAGCCTCATCACCTTTTAGTGATAAAACATAAAATTGATTTGAGGAAGAGGGAATGCTTGAAGCCACAACTGAAGGGTCAATGGGAGATAAAAATGTTTTTCGTACATTTTCCTAGAGGGTTTTCCCCCTTTTTGGACCTACTGACACCTTTTATCTGTTTTTTTATTTCTTGGTATGGGGGGATGGGGCTTGGAGAATTTCTAGAAAAATGCCCATATTCATGGAATCCCTTGTATTTTAAGTGGATCTATTCATAGTCCAATTTATGCAAATAATTACATCCATCCATTGTGAGCTTGACTGCTTCAAGCAACCCTTTCTCCAAATCCAGCTCAATACAACTACAAGCACACACAAACATTATGGATTTTAGCTTTGATTTATTAATGTAGTTCCCCAACGAGTTCTCAATAGCCACTAGGGCTTCATTACTCAAGTAATGAACGGGGATATATGAGAGCTTCATCCAAACTATAATAAAAGAGGGAACATATTTATTTAGATTAAAATCAAAACTTCACCATTTAAGTTCATTCCCCTTGGCCCTATAAAATAAGGATTGCTTATAAAGATAAGGTCTCTATCCTCCTTTTCAAAGAAAAATACACAGTATACTCTTCCATAGAATTTGTGTTGCAAATCTCCCGCGAACAATGGTCTCCAATTTTTGTTCATCCAAATTTCCATTGACCTTGGGGAAGGTCATAGCCCCATAAATTGTCCATCTAGAGCATGATCATATAAATCCAAAGTGTTATGTTTGGAAGCTGAAGAGGAAATTTCAACCTCCAAAATAGAAATTAACTCAACAATTTTTTAAGGCTAATGCACCAAAGAAATGGAAGGCCTCAAGAAGGATACCAAGGCTCAAAAATCCTCCTTCCCATATTCATGAGGTATTTCCTAGGATTCATGGATAGATATCATGATAGGATATCCCCATATTTGAGGTGAGAGATATCATGTCTTTCTAAAGACCACTTGAACTAACCCTCCAGGATCTCATTATTGTGATACATATCTACACATATCAAATGATTTTCATTTACACATTTACTACCGTAAAAACCTCTAACTAGATAAAGAACTTTAGCCATAAAAAAATTATGTAAAACACTTTGGCACATTTAAAACAACCTAATTCACTTGAAAAAAACAAATTTACCTATCCAGAAACATTATTAAAATAATTAATTTTAAAAACAATTTAAACATATACTCATGCTCCTTACACTCCATTGAAACTAGTGACTTCTGCCAATCTTTGGATACAATCTTAAGGAATCTGAACTATGTCCACTTGTTTAAGTACAGTCCCCTCGGCCTTATAAAATAAGGACCACTTCTAAAGATAAGGTCCATATCCTCCTTTTCAAAGAGAAATACAATGTATCCTCTTCCATAGAAGTTGTGGTGCGAATATCTCGCCAACAGTGGCCTCCAATTTTTGTTCAACCAAATTTCCATTGATCTTGAGGAAGGCTATAGCCCCATAAATTGTCCAACTAAACCATGATCCAAGAGAGCCAAAGTGTTATGCTTGGTTGTTGAAGAGGAAAGTTTAACCTCCAAAATAGAAGTTAACTTGACAAAGTTCAAAGCATAATGCACCATAGAAGGGAAGGCCACAAAGAGGCCACCAATGCTCAAAAGGCCTTCTTCTTAGATTTAAAAAAAAAACAAGACCATAGTTTAAGAGAGAAACCACACCTAAAACTATAGTACAATAATGATTTAAGAGAATAAATTACAGCTTAGAAATATATTTTAATTACACTTAGTAGGTTGAGATTTTTTCTAAAATGGATATGCTCTATGTTGAGATTGCACAATTAATTAAAATTTGAATGGATTTTACGAAAAAGAAACCATCTAATAAAAACTCTTTGACCATGGAATTTTCCTTTAAATTATTTGGTCCATTTAAAAGAACCAAAACAACTATTTAAAAAAAATGAATTCTTACGTGAAAGTTAAAGAAGGAGATGAATTGAGAGCATGTTTTATCGTCTTATTTTGTTTTTCATTTCATTTTTAGTTGGGTTTAGTTGGGTTTGTTTGGACTTGTCAAAGAGGAAGCATGCCGAAATTCTAGCAGCCCAATGACTAGTGTCCATTTATTTAGTCTCTTATTAGTCTTATTTTTATTCGAGTACTTATATCCATTTCTAGTTGTTTTCAATATTGTGGTTTTTTTGGTAGATTTTATTGTCATTTTTGTAAGATTACTTTTATTTAAATTTATCACCCAAAAAACTTAAAATAATAGATTTAAAAAATAAAAAAAAATTTATAATCATTCTCCTTATTCATAGGGAATCAATTTTCCCAACTTCTGTATATCTATATAAATGTGAATACATGAAGGTGTTGCATGTGAAGGATTCCTCTTGATTGAGTTCACTTATGTTTTTTGTAGAGGTATGTCCTCCGTTTTCTCCATAGTTTCCCCTTGAGTCTGTTACACCTTGTTAATAGTTATGATTCCACTAGACCCAACTAAAACTTTGTTCAACATTCCCAATATTTGTCGAATCCATTCCAAGGGGAAAAAGGCATATAACTCTCTTATGCTACAATTTCTCATTGAACCAACTAATTGGAGAGGTAATTCCAATTTAAACAATATCCTATCCATTTCTTGCTATAAATTACTCCTTCGGAGCCTCATCACCTGCTTGTGATAGAACCTAAAATTTATTTGAGAAATAGGGAATGCTTGAATAGACATTTGAAGGGTTGGTGGGAGCTACCAATTCCTTATGTATAGTCTCCCTTGAGGTTTTTCCCCCTTTTTTGACCTACTGACACATTTCTCTATTTCATTATCGATTGGTATGGGGTGAGGGGGTTTGGACAATTTCTAGAAAAACGCCCATATTCATGGAATCCCTTGCATTTGAAGTGGATATAGTTGTAGTCCAGTTTATGAAAATGAGTCTATCCACCCATTTTAAACTTGACTACTTTGGGAAACCCTTTCTCCAAATGCACCTCAATACAACTACAATCACACACAAACATCGTGGGTTTTGGCACTGATTTATTAATGTAGTGCCCCAATGATTTCTCAATAGCCAGTAGGTATTCATCAGTCCAATAATGAAGAGGGAGATATGGGAGCTTCACCCAAACTATAATAATAGAGGGAACACCTAAAATCCACTGGTTCAATTACATTTCCCTTGGTGCTATGAAATAAGGATTGCTTCTAAAGATAAGGCCTCTATCCTCCTTTTCAAAGAGAAATATACAATATCCTATTCTATAAAAGTTTTGTTGCAAATATCCTACCAATATTTTCCTTAAATTTTTGTTCAACCAAAATTCCATTGATCTTAGGGAAGGTTATAGCCCCATAAATTGTCCAACTAGACCATGATCAAAGACAGCCAAAGAGTTAAGCTTGGTAGATGAAGAGGAAATTTTAACGTCCAAAATAAAAATCTAACTCGACAAATTTAGAAGGATAATGCAACATAGAAACGGAAGGCCACGATGATGCCACCAATGCTCAAATGGACTTCTTCTCATATTAAAAAAAACAACTAACCATAGGTTAAGAGAGAAACCCTACCTGAAACTATAGTACAATAATGCTTTAAAAGAACTCTTACAACTTGGAAATATATTTTAATTATGCACTTAGTAGGTTGAGAATTTTTTAAAAATGTATATGCTCTATGTTGAGATTGCAAATTTAATCCTAAAGTTGAATGGATTTTATAGAAAAGAATCCACCTCAAAGAAGTCTTTAACCATGGAATTTTCCTTCAAAGGATTTCGTTCATTTAAGACGACAAAAACCACTATTTAAAAAATGAATACCTACCCAAAAGTTAAAGTGTTCATTGATTAACTCATTACTTAATAACTCCTCCCATCACGGGGTGTATATTTATACTTACATATATCAAATGAGTGTATCAAGCAAATATTTACTTATCCGAAAAAATACTAAAAAGTTATATTATTTATTAAAATACTAAATTTAAAAAAATTATTAAAATAGAAAATTTTAAAAACAAATTAAATTTATACTCATTCTCCTTACTCTATGTGAAACTCGTTACTTCTACCATTGATCTTTGGATACCATCTTATGCAATTTGAACTTAGTCCCCGCCCCTTAGACCGTAAAATGTGGAATTAATAACCATAAACTATGGAGTAGAAGGTTAGGGAGTTACTCGACCCAACTATGGACTATACCTATATAAATGTGAATATATGGAGGTGTTGGATGCAAATGATTCCTAGTGATTCAGTCCATTTATGTTTGATTGAGAAAATACTTAGAGGCATAAATTGATCACTTGATACAGAGAGCTTACTTTGTAGAAATTCCTCGCACTGTTGTGATTCAAACTCATGATTGTTGGGAGCATTAAATTACTATCTCCATGTATTGTCTTCCATTGTTGATTGGGACTAATGGTTTCTTATCCATGTATCTAGTCTTAATGGTAACTTAGTTTTCCTTTGATCTTTGTTCTAGGTTTTTGGGATTTTCCCAAGTTTTGATGTAGAGCCTAAAGTATTTAGGTTTGATGGATTTTTTGGTTTTGTTATGTTCAATATTTATTTCCATTCTTTATGCACAATAGTTACAACCCTCCTCATGTTTTGGAACCCATGATGTCGAACACCCCATTAGTCTGAGGAATTTGCTCACTCATATAGTTAGTAAAAATGGATTTGCATATCACCACATTGCATTTTGTTCCCAAAACCCTTCAAGTCCATCGACACATGTTATTATTATCATGATTTATAGATAAAATATCATCCCCTACATCATCAGTTACACCCTATGTTTCCCTTCATATCATCCACCCTCAAGAAGAAACCAATGGGTCCCCCACCCTCTAAAGAAACCATCCCACTTGGTTATTCCCATATGAACAATATCCATGGCATGGAGTCATGAGGCCCCGATCTTCTCACTTGCAAAAAACCAAAATATCAACAAATTGATTTCCTGAACTGCTCAAAACCGTGGGAACCAACTCATTGGAAAGAGCATACTGAGTTAAACAATATCCTATCAATTTATTGTTGGAAGTTCCTCCTCTCGAGCCTCATCACCTTCTTGTGATAGAACCTAAAATTGATTTTAGGAAGAGGTAATGCTTGAAGCCGCAACTAAATGGTCGATGGGAGATACCATTGATTTTTGTACATTTTCCTTAAAGGGTTTTCCCCATTTTTTGATATACTAGCACCTTTTCTCTATTTTGTTATTTCTTGGTATGGGTGTAGGGGGATTGGACAATTTCTAGAAAAATTCCCATATTCATAGTAGACCTTGAATTTGATGTGGAGCTATTCGTAGTCTAGTTTCTGCAAATGAGTCCATCCATCCATTGTGAGCTTGAATGTGTTGGGAAACCCTTTCTCCAAATCCACCTCAATACAACTACAAGAACACGCAAACATCGGGGTTTTTGGCTCTGATTTATTAATGTAGTTCCCCAACGAGTTCCCAATAGCCACTAGGTTTTCATCACTCCAGCAGGGAAGTGGGAGATATGGGATCTTCACCCAAACTAGAACAACAAAGCACTACAACAAAAATTGGATTTAGCATTTCTTTTTGCATCCTTTTTTGTGTCTAGACCATCTTTCAGTGTATTTTCTTCATTTTTTGGACAAAATGGCGCAATTTCACAGGTTGGTGCTATTTTAGGCGTTTTTTGCATCCTTTTTCTAAATCTGGCGCAAATTGTGGCATAATTTGCACTGGGTTTTGCACCTGGTTATGCACTAGGTTTTGCAACAAATTTTGAGCCTAGTTTTGCACCTAATTTTGCACTTAGTTTGTACATCTAGTCTTGTTGCGCCCCCTTTTACTCCCATGTTTGCCTCAACTTTTACACCCTTGTTTTCATCCACTTTTGCATCCTTTTTTACATCCACTTTTGCATCCACTTCTGCTACTTTTTTTGCATCCCTTCATGTGCCAAGTTTTGCATCAAATTTTACATCCTATTTTGAGTCTAGTTTTGCATCTCATTTTGTTTTAGCCATTTTTGCATCCACTTTTGCATCCATTTTTTCATCCACTTTTGCACCCACATTTTCATCCCTTTTTGCATCCCATTTTGCATCCATGTTTGCGTCTTTTTTTGCATCTACTATTGCATCCACTTTTGCATCTACTTTTGTCACGTCCCAATTCACACCCACTTTTGCTTCAACTTGTGCATCCACGTTTGTATCTTTTTTTGCATCCAATTTTACATCAGTTATTGCATCCCTTTATGCATCCATTTTTGCATCCACTTTTGCATTGGGTTTTGCATTGGGTGTTACGACTACTTTTGCATCTACTTTTGCATCTACTTTTGTTGCATCCACTTTCGCATCCAATTTTATATCCAATTTTACATCCATGGTTGTATCCACTTTTGCGCCAATTTTTTCATCATGTTTTGCTTCCATGATTGCATCATTTTTTGCATCCACTTTTGTGCCTACTTTTGTTGCATCCATGTTTGCATCCTTTTTTGCATCCATGTTTTTATCCACTTTTGCATCCAGTTTTACACCCAGATGTTGAAGATGAAAATGAGGATAATGATTATGATATTGAGGATGGTTATGATGATGATGATAATGTTGTTGATAATGAGGAGAATAATGACAATGATGATGATGATGACGATTATGATGATGATGATGATGATGATGAAGATAATGGCAATGACGACATTGCCGATGGTTATGATGGCAATGAAATGAATGATGATAATGAAAATGGCAATGATGATGAATACAATGAGAATGATGATGTTGATCATCTTAAAAAATAAGTTGTTATTTGTCATGCATAAATCGTGTGTGTCCTCCATGACCCTTTTCCACTAATCACATATTTTGGGTAGATGTTATTTCTTATGCCAAAGGTAATGATGAATAACTAATGAAAATGTCAATAATCATGATGATGATATTGTCAAGGACAATGGCAATGATGATGACATGGATGATGATTATGCTGATGATGATGACTATTATGATAATCATGATGACAATGACAAAGATGGCGATGATGATGATGATGATCATCATCATCATTTCCATCATCGTTGTCATCAAAAACATCATCATTTCCATCATCGTCATCATAAAAAACATCATCATTGTCATTGTCATTGTCATCTAGTTCATCATTGTCATCATTTAAAGCATATGGGATATGTTTACCATTTAAAGCATGCATAACAAGTGGGATTATTCTAAAACACCCCACCAAAGTACAAAATTCAAACCACAAGGGAAACATAATATTGAAATTGTTCCAATTTTCTTTCTCCCAACAAAAGAAGTTGCATGTTATGACTCAGCAAGATCATATATACTTGCAAAATTATCTAAAGCAAGGTCCTAAATAGAAAACAGAGATCTCAGTGCTGAGGCTGGACAATATCATAACAAAAAGGAAAAACCACATTGAAATAAAAGAATACCTGTGCAATAGAATATTCACACAAATGTTTGAGGCCTTCTAAAATATATTGATCAGCATCTCTCAGAAGGTCTTGTGCAATATCTGTTGTCATCTCTACTATACCAATGTATATAAATCTGACACTAGTACCCCATCGGAATCATCAAACATTCTTGGATAAAACATATTTGAGTTCTAACATGTCATAATTTCTTTCATATTCAGCTTGAACTCTTTATAACAGGAATGAATCCTT
>LPNX011064324.1:52566-93913 GCA_001517045.1 Pseudotsuga menziesii
AATTCTCCGATTATTAGTGTTATGTAACAAATTCTTATTAATATTATGTAACAAATGACACTTCATAGAAGTGGCCACATCACAAGTTTGAGAAAAACATTGTTGAGATAAAAGATATTGGAATATGTAACCTTCCATACTAAAAAATTGAAATCCTTTATTAACAATTTTCCCAATGTTGCTAAAACTGTTACAACAGAAATAGAATTGGACACTAGTGTTAGCTTACATGAATCAAACACAATCAATAATTACTTGCATGTTTAAAAATATCAGCATTGTGATGTAATGAGCTAATTTGACCATATTACACATATATGTTAACCAATTCTTTAAATTTCAACGTTTAATTTCTTCCCATATGTAACCACTATTAGGAGATTCTAGTAGATTTTTAAATGATAACTATATTACCTTAACTCAACAAGTATAAACCTCATAGAAAACTTGTAAAGTACTAACGACCAAAACCATCGGAACATAAGACCATATACGTATAGACTTAAAAAGACCACAAACCCTCAACTAAAATGTAAACCTTTCCCTATCATTAACCCAAAATTTAAAATGCCTCACTCTTTTCATTTGAGTTTGAATTTGAATTTAGAGAGTTACATTTTCCCTCCTTCTCAAAATTTCAATCTAGTAACTATCTATAGCAGAGGAGAGCCAAGAAGGGCATCTCAATTTGGAGCAAAGGAGAGTTGAGAAGGGCATCTTGATCTAGAGCAGAGGAGAGCTGAGAAGGGAATCTCGAGCACCCCGAGAAGGTGTAAAAGCATGAGTATCGTGAACTTGAAACAGTCTGTCCACTTACTGATGCCCTTGGGACAAAAATATTCACCGGGAAACAGCACATTTGGCAACGGAAGTTGACGGAAATTTGTTGTAAGGTAAGAATTCGAGTTATGGTAGAGTTTATATTCTAGATTCTAGGAGAGAAAATGCTTTGCCTGATCAGCAGAATGGTAAATTAGTGAACAAGGTCCATGATCAGGGGGTGAAAAAAGGGGTCAAGGATGTGCACAGGAGCAAAAGCCCTGTCCGCGGTGGAAATCCTCAGCAAACTTCGAAGTGGCACCTAGCGGCCAGTGTTTTTACCAAGTGGGTCTTTCTCTTTATTATTCTGGATGAATTTGGATAGAATTTGTGGTATTGGACCATGAAACCCTCTGCTAAGAATACTGCTGGCCTTGGCGATGTCGTATCGGAGGGCCAGATTGCAGAAAGATGACGAAGATGTTGCAGTTTCAGCTAGAATTGGTGAATATGAAGTTCAGGAAGGAAGTAGAAGGGCTGAAGAAGGAGTTAGAGGAGAGTATAGAGGATCACGCCACTGCTTTTTACACGGAGCTTCAGAATTTAAAGGTGCACACTGGTGACATCGAGGAATCATTGATGAAGTTGAAGGGTTTAGGGGTTTTGATGAAGGACGAAGTGTTGGCTTTATTGAATCAGGTCGTCAACAAGCGGGCGAGTGAGGGAGAGGGGTAGGCTTCAAGCTCGGATGATATAAGGGTGGTGACGAGGCAGTTGGTGGAAGCAAAGATTGAGAGGCATGCTGCAAACGGGTTGGGAATGGTTGATTTTGCTGTGGGCATGGGTGGTGGCAGGTTGGTGCATCATTCTGAAGGGTACTTTTATGGGAATGGAAGGAAATGGGGTCTTGCCGTAGTTGGATCTTTATTCAAGACAGGAAACCCAATGCATCCTTATGCGGGTAAGGTATTGGAACCGATCTTTGGGGAACCTGGTTAGTGTTTTCCTTTGAAGGGGGGCAGGTTGTTTGTGGATATTGTTGTAAGGACTGCTACTTTTATCAATGTTGTTACTCTCGAGCATGTGGCAAAGGTATGTTGTGATAATTTTCATTCTCTTCTGTACACCCCACCCATTTTTTCTCCTTTATGTTGTCTAGAAAGGGAAAGTGCATTATCTTGAGTGGATTTTGGGTAGCAATTGTCAACTAGTCATGAAAAATTCAATTTATGTGGTGTAGATGTTAGTGTGAATGACATCCACCGGGATTAGATTATTTCTCTTTCTATTTTTGAGAAGTTCCTTCATTGAATACTGAATGGTGATTCAACCCATATCATCAACAAAATATTTCCTAGCTAGATTGGAAAAACCTTGGGTGTATTTTCTCTCATCACGTGGGTTCGAGAATTATGTGAACTAAATGTAAGTGTACTGAGATATAGGTTTTTATTGGTTCAATTCTGAAACTAAAAAATTTGACAAATCGGACACCCGAACACACAGGACTTGGAATATCTAATGTAATAGTCACATGAGAGAAACCAGCCTTGTTGTTGTTTTATTACACAAAAGAAACAAATCTAGTTAATTGCAAATTTCATAAACCTATTCCTTGGATCGGTTCTCTGAATACATGAATGCATCAAATCCAGTCAATTGCATGTTTCTTGGACCTACTCTATTTTCTGAATTATTGTCTACATTGCTTAAAAGATCAAATCAGGACATTGTGGAACATAAAAATTATATCACATGAACAATGGGGTCATGGGAAAATATAATCCTAGAAATTCCAGAAGGAAAGCATATGAGCCTACACACCAAGATAAAGGGACTCAATGTCACGACAAAAAACTGAGTTGGACTCTTAGAAAAGAGAGGGGTCCTTCAGAAAAGTAACTTTACAATGATGCTTCCTTAGAAAGCCAATAGTAATCAACCACATTGAATACCATAAGGATTTGATGTTGTCTGAACCATCCAAGCATCACCTAGAACAGGGCCTTTCCACAAAAGCAAGGTAGAAAAGAAGTGATATTTAGCTTGAAATCAGAACACTTTTGTAACCCAACATTTCAAAAACATGTACAATTGCTTTTTCCTTGCCACAAACAACGTCAATTACACTTTCTTTATGGAGCATATGCTTGACAACTCACTCCTTTTGGAGGAGAAGCCACCCCCAAGCTCTATATGTAAGAGAATAATGTGATTTCCAAATGGATTTACACCTCATCAACCATTGTGCCACATGATCCTTTACCCCCCATCCTATGTTCAAGCAAGGGACTTTGTCAACTATGTGCTAGACCATATCATAAAGATCCTTTGTCACATAGATGTATAAGGGCTTCCCATTCCTCTTTCTCCAATCCCTTTATAATGGACTTGCCTCATGCAATTGCATTTTACAAAACACTCTTTAGGAATCATGCGACAACATCCTCTAAACAAATTTATTCAAACGAGTGAGCTTTTGTGCTTGGTTAAGAGCATGCATGGATGCCATTATTTTTGGGTTGTGACTGTGTATCCTAGTGACTATGTAAGAAAAATCCTAATTGGGTTGTGAATGTACCTTACCTCTTTGTCCATGACTTGTTTTCAGCTCACCTCAAACTAAGCTATGGTTGTGTTCAGCCCTAAATGACAGGTCAGCATTGGTGTTAAGTATGCTAAGGTCTTTTGAGGGTGTTTGACTGTGTTTAGGGTTGAGTATCTTCAGTTGATACTCTTCACACTTGATAACTGAGATATATTTCTTACTATTGTAAGTTCATAGCCTTAAATATAACCTTCTATCTCTCAAGGTATGTTGATTGTTTCTATGGTAACTTGTTAGATATATTCCAAGATTTGAACATTGGAATCAATTCATTATCATTCTAATGAAAAAGGTAGACTGTTCTCTACAATGTAATATTTCAGAGTTAAGAAAATTACATATGGTAATTTGTTATCTCTTGGTTGCATTTTCCATGTGGAAGTGGAAACCACCCCAACGCCACTAGGAGCCTACATTTACACGCCTTCATAAATGTTTCCAATCAATACCTACCTTCAACGCTTTTCAATTTCATTTATACAGCATTTAAACTACCCTTAAATGCTGATTTCTTCTTAGCATGGGCTACCCAAGGTCTGTTATCAGTGCCCAATAATCTGCCAACAGCTTTCAGTTAATCCATGCGTAAGTTATAATGCTTTGAGTGTATGAGAATTGCGCTTATCTGCCTTTCGTAAAATGCAAAATAAAACTTGAGAATTGGACATAGTGGCACAGATCTACTCTCTCCCTAATGTGGTGATCTTCTTGAACTCAAAACTCATAACCAATTGGATAAACCAAAGCTCAATATGCTCCAACATCTATTTGTATCTCTTGGAAACGATCAAAGGATAACTGCCAAATGTAAGTATTACTCACAATTATCAAGAATTCAATAACAAGGTTGATTCCTTGGAAAACTCCGCTTGTCAGTTAGATATGGGTTAGATAAGAATACAAATTAAGGACCCATATGGGAAGGTCATAGTATTGGAATTAAAAATCATATGATTTCTACAAGATGAAATGGTGTAGTAACAGAACTATCAATACTACTCATATGCAAGGGTTGAGAACTGTTAATGCTATTTTTAAAAACAAGTATCCCTTTATCTCAATGAATTTACATCGATCCAAATATTTATTGAAGGACCCGAAGTGACAGGAAAAACAAACAAGCAAGAAAATTGGACCCACCTAGTATTGATCCAAATCAACCAACTATTTTTGCAATAGGGAATCAAGTGGAAACCCTGGAAAGTGTGGATTGGTAGGTTTCATTACTGACAAATATAGGAACATCCCTTTTCAATAGGTACTATACATTAAAACAAACAATTTTGCAGAATTACAGGGAATGTATATAGTTAAAAATGTCACAGATCTACTCTCTCCCTAATGTGGTGATCTTCTTGGACTCAAAACTCATAACCAATTGGATAAACCAAAGCTCAATATGCTCCAACATCTATTTGTATCCTCTCTTGGAAACGATCAAAGGACAACTGCCAAATGTAAGTATTGCTCACAATTAGCAAGAATTCAATAAGAACTATCAATTCTATTTTTACAAGAGATATGGGTTAGATCCATATTTATTGAAGGACCCAAGGTGACAGGAAAAACAAACATGCAAGAAAATTGGACCCACCTAGTATTGATCCAGATCAACCAACTATTTTTGTAATGGGGAATCAAGTGGAAACCCTGGAAAGTGTGGATTGGTAGGTTTCATTACTGACAAATATAGGAACATCCCTTTTCAACAGGAACTATACATTAAAACAAACAATTTTGCAGAATTACAGGGAATGTATATAGTTAAAAATGGCACAGATATACTCTCTCCCTAATGTGGTGATCTTCTTGGACTCAAAACTCATAACCAATTGGATAAACCAAAGCTCAATATGCTCCAACATCTATTTGTATCCTCTCTTGGAAACAATCAAAGGATAACCGCCAAATGTAAGTATTGCTCACAATTAGCAAGAATTCAATAAGAACTGTCAATGCTATTTTTACAAGAGATATGGGTTAGATCCATATTTATTGAAGGACCCAAGGTCACAGGGAAAACAAACAAGCAAGAAAATTGGACCCACCTAGTATTGATCCAGATCAACCAACTATTTTTGCAATGGGGAATCAAGTGGAAACCCTGTAAAGTGTGGATTGGTAGGTTTCATTACTGACAAATATGGGAACATCCCTTTTCAACAGGCACTATACATTAAAACAAACAATTTTGCAGAATTACAGGGAATGTATATAGTTCAAAATGGCACAGATCTACTCGGACCCAAGGTGACAGGAAAAACAAACAAGGAAGAAAATTGGACCCACCTAGTATTGATCCAAATCAACCAACTATTTTTGCAATGGGGAATCAAGTGGAAACCCTGGAAAGTGTGGATTGGTAGGTTTCATTACTGACAAATATAGGAACATCCCTTTTCAACATGCACTATACATTAAAACAAACAATTTTGCAGAATTACATGGAATGTATATAGTTAAAAATGGCACAAATCTACTCTCTCCCTAACGTGGTGATCTTCTTGGACTCAAAACTCATAACCAATTGGATAAACCAAAGCTCAATATGATCCAACATCTATTTGTATCCTCTCTTGGAAACGATCAAAGGATAACTACCAAATGTAAGTATTGCTCACAATTATCAAGAATTCAATAAGAAGGTTGATTCCTTGGAAAACTCAGCTTGCCAGTTAGATATGGGTTAGATAAGAATACAAATTAAGGACCCATATGGGAAGGTCACAGTATTGGAATTAAAAATCGTATGATTTCTACAAGATATAATGGTGTGGAATATGGTGTAGAAATGATTACAATAATCTGTTTTAGGTGCTTCTATTAAAACATGTGCATACTCTTAAGAAGTAATTATCCCCATTTGCGCAAATTCATCTCCTCTGCACTTGCATGCTCCTATAAAATAGGATTTGCAGTATTAGGATTGGGAAATGAACTTTATGTGATTGGTGGGGTCATTGGACCAGGTTGACAGAATCTTGATATACAACAGCTTTCTGATGTGGATATTTTAATCATTAAAATGAATGACCAATATGGCGTCTAGCAACACCTATGACACGTTGCCAAGGCACTATAGTTGGTTATACTGTACTAAGAATTTAGTTTGTGGCAATTGAATGTTACCTTAAATTTGTGAGTATTTCCAAGATATTGAATTTAATTCCAGTGTCCAAGTTACTGATTCTGTTGATATAATACAAGTGGCGTAATTATTTTTTAATATCTTTTCCACTCAGCATGCAAATAACAAGAATGCAACAAAATGTAGCAAAACACAACTAAATTGGATTCAGATAGGAAAATCAATCAAGTCTAATTGAACTTGCAAATTATATAATTATTGTATGTAACTCTGATTTATTGTATGTAAGTATTCGGTATTCACACCTTGCATTTCTTTAGGTATTATTAAAATATTGTGGAAAGGCTAAAGATTTCATCCTTCTTGCTAAGTTGACTTCTTTGTTTCCTAAAATTGCCTAAACTTGCAATAGCAATCCATTTGATTCCTCACCTTTTTTTATTGTGGCCTGGTGTAATTAGAGTGTCTGGAATCCAATTAAATACATCATTCATGTCTTGCATGAAAATCCAGAGGCCCAGCAATTGGCCATATAAAAGTTGTATATAATGTTTTCCTGGATATTGATATATGGAAGATCTTGGAATGCTATATCTAACTATCTTCGTATCTAGCCATGTAGACGTCTAGCTTTGTCGTATGCACAATGCTTATTTCAGGTAAGTGCAATTTATACTTGGAAGCTGAAGTCACAGGTTTTTTCACAGAATTAGGTAAGGATGCTGTGACTCTGAAGTGGATGACTTTTTATCTCAACCTAGGAAGAAAATAACCTTTGCCAGATTTGGAGTGGCATCTTGTCAAGTGCTTTTCAAGGATATAATTGTCCTAATCAACTGGAGTTCCTTGCCAACCTTCTGCAATATAATGATGATCTTGTCAAATAGTGAATGTCTTTAGGTAGTGCCTAAAGACATTCATTATTTGACATTCAGAGAGCATAGTTGGTGGGTTTTACATTTTTTATAACCATATTTGTGGACTCGGGGAGGAAGGATAGAAGGGGTTTTCTCTACCTTTAAATAGTTCAATGGTTTTCATGGATGCTGACTTGGCAGTATGCAAACCCCAACATTTAATTTCTCTTTATCATTAATTTTACATTTAATGATTTGTAACTTGTTCTAGTAAGTTTAGCACAAAACAAATTATCCTTTCGAGGTTGTAGGTACCAGTTATGATTAGGAGTTTGGTCTGATCAAAAGGCAGCCTACAAGAACTATCTTGACATTTAGAGAGCATATTTTGTGGGTTTTACATTTTTTATAACCATATTTGTGGACTTGGGGAGGAAGGCTAGAAGTGTTTTTCTCTACCTCTGAATAGTTCAATGGTTTTCATGGATGTTGACTTGGCGGTATGCAAACCCCAATATGACTACTAGACGACTAATGTAAAGAAACAATAGAAAAGGAGGTGGGTTCAATCCTTGAAAAGAACAATTCTTATGAAGAAAACAACAAATATAAAAAAGCACAAGTAACAGGCTGGTATAAAAAAGAACAAATACCTGTTTTGCTCTAAAAAAATAAATACCAAATAAATAAATAAATAAAGCAAATACTTGTTCTGCTCCATATGCGCTTCCTCCTCCGCTTGCCATTGCTGCAAAGCACAAGTAACAGCCTGGTGCGGTGCTTTTGCTTAATCTTCTCAGCCTCCAAGGGCACTTTTCAACCTGCAAGGGAGAAATATGCATTCAACCTGAAAGAACCCATGCTTTTTAAGTTTCCTCCTTCCACACTGGCCACCACTATGTCCACGTACGTGCTTCCCATGGATTTGAGTCAAGGATTGCACCGAGCCCTTCTTACGATTTGGCATTGATCTGGGGCGCTTTCCTGGGCACCACTATGTCTAATTCTGGGCGCTTATCTCCCAATCGGTTATTTCTAGGTTGATTCTCAGGGGACTGGCCACCCCTTGACGATGTCCCTAGTACCTAACCTTTAGGAGCAGTGTCAAGGACAAAAGGATTGTACCATCCGTTTGGATCTTTCCCCTTATACAATGATGACAAAATATATAAAACTATGTACCTTGAGAGAGAGAAAAGTATTTGGTCTTGTTGGTTTTATTTGTTTGTTTGGTTCACTTTGATCTTGTGGTTGTTGACTCATGGTCCTATTCTTACTTGGTCCTAACACTCTCACTTGTGTGCACCTTTGATTATGATGCCTCCTACTTTATGGAGTGTATTTATCTAATTGGTTATTAAAGACCTTTGGACCTAGCATTGTTATGGTTACCTTATGTTTTGTTAAAAAACCCTTTAACTCACTTATGGTTAACCCACTTATGGTTTTGGACTTCTCACTTTATGTTGGACCTTTAGACTTTTATTTTATGACTTTGTTATAAATTATTTGATTAATTATTTTATAGTCTTATTTATAAAATATGATTTTATTAATAAAGACTATTTTTTACCTTTTAGTTTTATCTCATGTTTGAGACACTTTGACTTTCTATTATTGGGCCACTTTATCTTACCCTAAGTTATTTTATGATTATTATTGAGCCACTTTATCTTACCCTAAAGTTATTTTATGATTATATGTGGATCATCCTTTGTATATCATTGGACCATGTTTTTTAACTTGTAAACATTATAAAATGAGCGTACCTTAGCCTCTCAATTAATTAATCTATCAGCTCTACAATTTTATGACAGCAATTTATCTCGGCACGACTTTCTCCACAGGCTTGGATTCTGATTTTGATTTTTCACGGCTGCTTTCTCCACGGGCTTGGATTCTGATTTTGATTTTTCATGGTTGCTTTCTCCACGGGCTTGGATTCTGATTTTGATTTTTCACAGCTGCTTTCTCCATGGGCTTGGATTCTGATTTTTGTTTTTTTATGGGCTTGGATTTTGATTTGTGGTTTGGCTTACCTTCGTGGGCTTGATCTCACGGGATCTCTTTCTCGGTCTGGTCTTCACTGATCTCTGTCTCGGTCTGGTCTACACTGATCTCCTTCTCAGTCTTGTCTACACCGATCTCCTTCACAGCTGCCGTGGGTTCCCTTGTCTTTCATCAGCCACCTTTTTCTTATACTGTTTCCTGTGTATTTCTCTAGTAACTTCCTATGTTCTTCTGCTACTGTCTATGTATTTATCTACCGACTTCTTTCTCCATGGGTTTACTTCATCGATTTCACTCCACAAGATTTTTCTCTTGCTTGGTCTTCACGTCATGATTATTACCTCAGCGTTTTGATTGGTCATGAGTTTTACCACTGTGTTATTCTGCATGGGGTTTACTGCGATCTATTCTCTGCACAGGCTGAGTTTTTCTATTTGATCCACCCTGACTGGTTTCGAGAATTTGTTCATCGTGAATCTGTTGGTAGAGTGCGTGACTACACATCTTTCACTATGAGTGCATCTGTGTGATTCTCCTTGACTGCACTACTAAATTGATTGATGAAACTAAGGTTTGTTTACTCCCTCTCTCTCTCAAGGTACATATATGGTTCAACTAGTTTGACTTATCCTTTCAGTGATAAGATCAAACTTAGAACTAACTGAGTATAAGGCGGATCCAACAATGGTTAATATTCTTTTTCTTCTGTAGTTTACTTGAGATTTAGTTTTCTGCACGTGTTATTTATTATTTTTCTGTACATGACAATTGATGAAATATTTCAATGATCAACTTTAACACAGTGACCAGCAGAGCATTAAGTTGAAAGAAATGAAAGTTATGTTGTTACGTTTTATTACAGCTTGAATTTTACCTTAGCTCTTTATATGTTCATGTATTGAATTTTAGTACTTGTATTAACACTCAGCTAACCTAAAAAATCAACAGAATGGAGAGTAAAATACTAAGTCTAATTGAAAAGAACATGTGGTAAAATCGATTTTTATCATATAAAATAGATCAGTTGTGAACTCAAGTTGATGCTATTTCAAGAGTGGAAAGTGAAAATCCATTAATGTTACCATGTGAGAGGCATAGTTTTAATAAAACTAATTCTACAAACATGATTTCGTAACTTTTTATTTGTATCAAATTGTACTAATTGTAATATTATAGAAAAAACCAAGACTCAAGTTTGGAAGTATCATCTAGAGTTGATCACTTGTAGTGAGCTCAAGCACACCTTTTTATGAGCGGAAATTATTTTGTGAAACATATGTTACTTAAGATGAAAGCTTTGGAAAGTCAATAGGTACACCATTCAAGAAGCATAGTTTTGATAAAAGTAATTCTAAAAACATGGTTTTTTTGTATCACTTTTTGGTGATAAAACTCTAAAGTGACAAGTGAAATTGATGTAAGTAAATATGTATCATTTGATCACTTCTGATGAGCTCAAGCTCAAAATTTTGAAAGATATGGTAATTAACTATGGTAGCAGTTTTGCTGTGGATTTATTCATGTATTCATTTATATATGTATGTGTGTATGTATAATGACCATCTACCCATCTACTTATACATTATAATGTGGGTAACGTACTCATCCACAATAAATGGACGATTTTGTTATGGTAACTATTTAACATTGGCATGTCATATAAAGATAATGTGTGGGGATGGGTGGCCATGGGTAACATCCAAACGAGGATATACTTAAAATAGAATAAGGTGCCTCTCACCCTAGGACCTAATGCCAACTCAAAGTCACCTGAAACTGTGAAATAGTTTTGATATGGAAATGACACTTTTCAAAATGTTTAGGAAGTGTGAAAATGGCATATTTAAATAATTTAAAAAATAATTAATATAAAAAATAATTCAAACTCTAAAAATTTTTGTGCTTTCATTTCAAAATTTTAGATTTGTTGGGTTTGTTTCCTATATAGGGCCTTTTTATGCACAAACAAGACATTCTTGGATTTCACTCCCTGTGGGGGCCTTTAAGCTTTTCTCCTTTGGAACAAAGGAAACATGACATTTATGGTCTTTTGGATAGGAAGTGTCTCATAAATCTCATGGAAATGTTTCCAGAAACAGGAATGCCTTGCAAACATTTCATTGGGTGTTTCATACATGTTGTGATTTCCAAAATATTTCTGGGCAGGAAACAGGGGCTATGTAAGAATTTCCTGTGGCCTTGCCCTATTATAACTTCTCATAAGACAGTTGTACCAAAATACGTAATCCCAATTGGATTATGCAATTGTGTTTTTTATTTTTATTCAATATTGGGCATAAAAAGTGAACAAGCTAAAAAAATTAAATTCGAGAAAGGAAATCAAGGTCAATGACACTTTACATTCTTAGTCAAACTTTAAATGTACAAGTTTGAAGGTTTGAAGTGAATGGCTATTTTTATTTTTGTGAATAGTTGGCTTTTTCTGGGAACAATGTGGTTGTTTAAATTTCCTTTTCACCAACTTGAAATATAGCTGATATATCATGGTCACTGACATTGAATAGCTTATCCCATTAATATTACACTTATCTTTAATTCTTCTATATGCTTTGTTCTATTATTTTTCTTTCATGGAATATGGATATATATTTGAATGTGTGCGAATATATCTCTATTTATGCACACAAATACCTTCATGTACTTGCATATCATACTGTAGTCACATGTGCACAATAGCATGTTCCCTTGGCTAATAATTTTTTTGCTAATATAAATTGTCTTTGTTGGTGTACATTGTTAAAATATTCATTATATCATGCATGATACACATAGTAGGCATATTGTTTTAGTAACCATTCATGAGTTCTTTTCTTAACATCCATGCTGAACAAAATCACACCATCAATGAATAACAACATTTATGTAGCAACACACACATCCTCAATTGGATTCTACAACTATTTCTTAAACACATCCCTTATTCTTTGTCCATATCAAGTTTAGGTTATTAGGTATCCATCGATACATTATGTTGTTCTCTAAGACCCTTTTGTGGACCACTTTAATAGATTGCATAATTATTTAGGATATTTTGTTGCCTGAGCATGGTATATTTTTTTGCTTATTAGTGTGTTTGGAAAAATAAATTGGATTTTAAGCATGTTTGTATTTGGATATTATTGTCTTTTATTAGAATTACAAATGATGAAATCTATGTGTTAATATTTCTCCTCTTCTTGATTCTTAAAGGGTGCTAGCTCAATGGAAGAGCACCTGCTTTACAAGCAGGAGATTGGTGGTTCGATTCCTCCATGCCCTAATGATATTGCAATGTATTTCTAAAGGTAAAAAATGTAGTAGTGCAATATGGATGCAATATTAAACGCAATACTAAATGCAAAACATGATGTAAAAGTGGACGTCACATCAAACACAAAAGTGGATGAAAAATCCGACCTTATGTCGGATGCAAATGTGGACACAAAAATGGATGTCACACTAAACGCAAAATTGGATGCAAAAAGAGACTCAACACTAGACACAATTAATGACTCAAAACTAGATGTAAAAATAGGTCCAAAATTAGACACAATAATAGATGAAAAAGTGGATTCCTAACTAGATGTAAAATTGGACATTAAATTGAGCACAAAATATGGTGTATCGATGGACATAAAACTAGGCATAACACCAGGTGCAAAACTGAAAGCAACATTCGACGCAAACAAAAACTTAAAATGAGACACAATTTTAGATGCAAGACGAGACAAAACATTGGATGTAAAACTAGATGTAATATTGAATGAAATATGGGATGCAACATTGGACACACAACTAGATGCAATATTAGATACAAACATGGGCGCAAAACTAGGCACAACACTAGGCACAACACTGGGTGCAAAATTGGGCTCAGACATAGATGCAAAAAAAGACATCAACCGGGATGCAACACTAGGTGCAAACCTAGATGTAAAATATGACGTAAAACGAGATGAAACATTTGGCACAAACATGGATACAAAAAAAGACGTAAAACAAGATACAAAATTAGATGCAAATGGGGATACAACATTATAAGTAAATTTGGACGGAAAACTAGACGCAATATTGGGCCTAAAATTGGATGCAAACCTAGATGCAGAATTGGACACATAATTTTATGTAAAACATGGTGCAAAATTGGGTGTAAGACTCGATGAAAAACTAGGAGAAAAATAAGATGCAACATTGGATGCAAAAATGAGCGTGAAACTGGGTGCAAACAAGGATGTAACAAAGGACGCAAAAAAAGATGCAATAGAAGTTGAAAAATTGGGCGCAAATAAAGGTGTAACATTAGATGCAAAAAATTGAGCACAAATATGGACGCAAAAATGGATGTTAAAAAGGACGGAAAAAAAGATGCAATAGACGCCTTTTTACGAAAATGTACAATAGCGCCAGGTTTAGCGCCGGATTGTTCACCATAATTGGGAAAAAATTACACTAAAATTTGGCACTAAATTCGACGCTAAATCTAGTTTTTGTTGTAGTGAAGAGAACATCTTTATTTATATCAAAATATAGATTTCACCGGTTCAAGTACATTCCTGTTGTAGGTCGGATCAACCACAACCGACCCAACCAACACTTCTAGGATCTGGTGGCTCCTACACTTAGCAGGATTACCAAATTTAGTTAATGACCAAATTATTCTCTAGAGTTACCTCCCTTAATTCTGCTTCTGCAACATGTTTTCTGCAACTCTATTTCTGTAATAGGGTTTTTGCATGTGGGTGGAGAGATGCGGGATGCGGGATTTCAACTTCCAAAGTTTCTCCCCCACAACTCTCCTTCTGCAACTTTTCTTTCACGATCCTTCCAGTCGTCAGATATTTGCGGCCTTCTCCATGAACATCAATCTACTCTTTGATGTGGATCTCACATATCTCTATCGATCTATTATCTACCTCACAACTTCTATTGTGGATCTCTCCTGGACCATCAGATCTTCATCTGTGGACTCAATCCCCACCTTTCATTCTCTAGAAAAATTGTTAATGGCAAAAAATATGTGTTCTATGTTGATTGATCAAAGGATTGATAAATCCAGCCTTCAAACTTCACTATTTCTTATCCTAACACTTATATGCATGCATCTACGACCTATATCAACTATTCATGCAACAATTTAATGCGTGAATGAGCAATTTCACATAAATACACAAAATTTCAGAAAAACCACCGAAGTTGGTTCTTCACAGATACACAGTTCAAACAACACATGCATATAAGATAACAACACTACAAACACATAGCCAATCCTTCTATTAAGCAATATAACAAACACATATCTTGGCTCTCCCTCTTCAATATTCTCAAAGTATTTACAAGTGGAAACCAGACGCAGGTCTGAGCTTCCCTTCTATGAATTGGAATTCTATCCCTGAAGAACAGAACCCCTCATACTTCTCTAATCTACCAATTTAAGCTAAATTTTTACCTCTCCCACCGATTGTTCTTGAAAATGAAAACAAACAACTACAAAGCATGATGAAACGCCCATGTCATTAAAAACCACTTGTAGCGTGATCTCCTCATAGGGAGTCATGATCCACAATCATTCCTATCAGCGCTAACAAAATATGACTCAGAAAAACAACCAAAAATATGCCACAGCATGTGACCATCTCATCACATTGCTGGCATGCCATGATTCTCCTGCATCAGACTCACAAGGGTGAAAATTTATGAACCCATGTTCATTAGACCAGCTAGAGTGAAACCATTGAATTCCAACTCTACAGCGCTCATTCAAGTAGAATCCTCTTTTGGTCGCTTCTTCCATCTGACCAAATACTCCAGATAGTCCATCTTCCTTGTACTCTTTACCACTTTAGTGTCCATAATGGCCTAAACTTCGAATGGATGTGCCATGGGCATCTACCTCACCCATTGTAGGTCTTTAGTAGGATCTTCACATTCTACAAAGGTTTCAGTATCACCTGCTACATAAGGATATAGATCCACAGCATTAAAGATTGGTGAAATACCCATATTAATCTGTTACAGTAATCTAGGGACTAAAACATAGTCTCATAAGAGATTTCAGACAATTAATCATGAAAATGGCATAATGGTGCTGCAATAGGAGTAGCAGCCCTATATATTCAGTAAAGAATGAGTAATACATTACAATGGTCATGCAAAGTGCATGAATGCCAAGACAATTCGAATACTCAAAGAGGTCATTCGAATTGCATGGATGTTTGTAGCTTAACTAAATGTCAGCCACAGTCAACACATAGTTAACCATCAAGCTAATCAATAACTGACTCTCACACTAAGTCCTAACTGAATGGAGTGCAATAGATGACTGAGTCTAACTGAAAGTGACTCATCACATGTAACTGCATGTCCAACTGAAGGAGGTAGCACATCCATAACTCCAAGTAGCTCTGATGGAGTTAACTGAAGTAAACATGTCATTAGAAGTGGTTGTAGGTGCATGTGTTAGCTCTAGTTCATAAATAATGACAAAAAAAATCAAATAATGAATGGAGACACCTTCACAAATTAGGTTAACTGATTGAAACAAACAATTAGCAATTGGGTGCATTTATGACACTCAGATCACCCCAAAAATGCTCCATGTTTGAAGGAGGAAGCCCAGTTAGCCTCCCCAACTGAAGGAGAATGATTAGTTGTCCTCTTTGACTGAAGGAGGGCGTGGGTGTGCTCATGCTGATATCATAGTGTGCTCATCTGATGCCAAGTAAGTCAATTAAACATAATATAGTGGGTAAATAGGCCGAAATTGACCAAATAAGTGTGCATGTTGGGTAAATGACGCCAACACCCCCCCTTAAGCTATACTCAGGAGGAGTAAAAAAAATGCATGAAATTCTAGGGACTTGGCAACAAATTCCATAGGTCACCCTATACAATAAAGTAACTGCTTAATATAACCAAGGAAACGAGAAAAACCTCATGGGAAAAATACCCATCCTCAAATTAAGCAATAAATCAAGAAATTTTTGGTTCTTCTATGTAGCAACATCCTGAGGCTGTGCATGTGAACCTATGAATCCAAACTAAATGAATATTTCTGAAGGAATCTTCCACTTTGGAAGAAGAACAATGCACTCAACTGAATCAGAAATATAAACAGCTGTACGGTGAAAATTGGACCCATGTAGAGCAGCTGAAATCATCTGAAGAGAGATCAAAGGTTCTTGGGAATTTGAACCATGTGAGGAACACCCAAGAAACTGATATATTTCATCCTTGAAAATAAAACCATGAGTGGTAAAATCAGCCCCAAGTGTTAGGAGCAAGAGTCCAGGCGGATGCATAATGTATTCCTCTTTACTAGTTCTGTGAGGAGATGAGCATGTGACCAAAGGTAGAGAAGCCCTCGGACTATGGAGAATGAATGTTGGAGCTCCATAATATTATATAGATTCATAAATATCCAATAATTCACAAAATATAATATCAGAAATCTCATAAGAGAAAACTAACATCGAATCCCCAACAACAATTTCGAAGAGAAATTGCGGTACTTGATTTTTCACACCAGAATTGGTGATAGCAGCTACAAGCATCACTGAAATATATTGGATTTTAAAACTTGAAACAAATAATATCATATTAGAAATTAAATCAGATCTAAATAGGTTCACAACAGATCCAAAATTGTGAAATAAAATCAAATCCCCAGCAGCAATCTTGAAGGAGACTTGCGGTACTTGTTTCTTCACACCTTTGATGAGAACAACTACAAGTAGTACTGAAGGTTTATGAACCTGATATTTTGAATGAAGTAATATCAGATCAGATACAAATAATATCATATCATATCCAAAAGTATGGTCCACTGAGACGGTAGATGCACAGTTTTCTTCTTCTTCAAAATTTTGAATTTTGGTAAATGCAATCCTGCAAGAATTTGCTAGAAGATCTAGATCATGGGGAGAGAATTGATCAATATTGTAATCCAATATTTTTTCCAAAATATCCAAGGTATTACATATTTGCACACCAGCAACAATAGTATACGGAGAAAAATCAAATTTCTCTTCACTTTCGGAAGCAATTACTGGCAAATTTTACACAGAAGTCAAAGGAAAATCACTGGTGAATGTTTGCATGGAAATGCAGCAGTGTTTTTCTTCAATATCATAGATTTGAATGTCTTCTTCTGTTTTAGGCATATGAGGAGATGAGATATCAGAGATCTCACAAACTTCAGGATCATCGAGAGAAGGAGTCACTGCAAGGAGACTTTCTTCAATTCGAATTGACTATGTAGAAGATTCTGCTTCTTCTTCATCTTGAACAAATTCATTAGAGAGAGTAGAGGCTGATACTTTTGAGAAAAGAACTCTTGTGGTGCTGGATTTTATCTCCAAAGTGCTATTATGATCCTCATTGTGCTTGCCAAAGGTTCTGTCCAATTTTGTCCAGAGATCCTTTGGGTATTCAACAGAACCAATAAGGAAGTGCAAGATAGGAGAAAGGTCCAGACATATTGCTCCAAAATATCTATCACTATCATTTAGACAGTCATTCTAATTCTCATAATACTCTTTTCCAAGTCCAATAGACACCTCACAGAGACCTTGTCTCTTCAGAGATGCAATCATCTTCAACTTCCATTCTGAATAGCTTATGAATGGTGTGAGAAGAGGGACTGACGAGTCCATTTGAAGTTGTACGGAAGAATCCATATCAAACTATTGTAGAGAATGTAGTGAGCCTGTAAAACCTACAAATCAAAAAAATAAAGTCACTGTAAGGTCGAACATCCTACATATTTCAGGTTTTCGTCACACCCAACATAATTGATCAAGCAAGCTTGATCAATGATTCCTTAACTTGGGGTATTAAGTGGTAAACCTTTGGCTTCTAGTGCAATGCTGGAATTTGAGATTTTGCACAATTTTTCATGCAATATCCATCAAAAACCATGTTTTTGAGAGAATGAGCTTCATCCCACCGTGAGCTTTGATACCATATTAATATTTCATAGTATTCTAGGGACTAAAACAAAGTCTCATAAGATATTTCAAACAATTAAGCATGAAAATGGCATAATGGTACTGCAATAGGAGTAGAAGCTCTGTATATTCAATAAAGAATGAGTACTACAATACAATGGTCATGCAAGGTGCATGAATTCCAAGACAATTCGAATACTCAAAGAGGTCATTTGAATTGCATGGATGTGTGTAGCTTAACTGAATGTCAGCCATAGTCAGCACAAATAGTTAACCACCAAGCTAATCAATAACTAATTCTCACACTAAGTCCTAACTGAATGGAGTGCAATAGATGACTGAGTCTAACTGAAAGTGACTCATCACATGTAACAGCATGTCCAATTGAAGGATGTAGTGCATCCATAACTCCAAGTAAATCTGATGGAGTTAACTGAAGTAAACATGTCATCAGAAGTGGTTATAGGCGAATGTGTTAGCTCCAGTTCATAAATAATGACAAAAAATAATCAAATAATGGATGGAGGCACCATAAAAACTTAGGTTAACTTATTGTAACAATCAATTAGCAATTAGGTGCATTTATGACACTCAGATCACCCTAGAAATCCTTCATGTTTGAAGGACGAAGCCCAGTTAGCCTCCCCGACTGAAGGAGAAGGCTTAGTTGGCCTCTTTGACTGAAGGAGGGCATGGGTGTGCTCATGTTGATGTCATAGTGTGCTCATCTGATGCCAATTAAGTCAATTAAACTTAGGATAGTGGGTAAATAGTCCAAAATTGACAAAATCAGTGTGCATGTTGGGTAAATGACTCCAACAACCCACTCCTGTAGGAATCTCTCACTCATAAGAATTTCCTGAAAATTTTCTGAGTATCCTACAGGGTCCAATATTCTTCATCTTCAGATTGTTATACTCTCCTTTTGGAAATTTGTTTCTCTTTAGATATGCTAAGACCAAATCTCCTACTTCATAGTTCTTCTCTCTCCTTTTGGAATCTTCTCTGGCATTGTTACTAGTGTTACTCTATTGTAACCTTGCTTTAACTTGCTCCTATATTTCATTGATCCTCATTTCAAACTCTTCTCCATCAACACTCCTTTTATCCAACTGACCTAAGTCACAAATTTCACACACTCCTCTTGGATGCATTCCATACAGAATTTGAAATGGACTCATCCCTGTACTTCTATTTGATGAATCATTATAGGCAAATTCAGCTTGAGCTAATACTCTATCCCACTGCTTAGGACTCTCTCCAATGAGACTTCTCAATAGGTTCCCCAGATTCCTATTAACTACCTCTATTTGCCCATCAGACTGTGGGTGATATACTTAACTGAAGTTCAGTCTAGTACCCAACTTCTTCCATAAGGTCCTCCAGAAATGACCTATGAACTTCACATCTCTGTTTGATACAATGCTTCTAGGTAAACCATGTAACTTCACAACTTCATTGAAAAACAAGTTAGTAATGTGTGTAGCGACACTAGTCTTGTAGCATGGAATGAAATGTGCCATCTTAGTGAATCTATCAATTACTACGAATATAGAATCATTTCCTTTATGGGTTCTTGGTAAACCCAGAATGAATTCCATACTCACAGAATCCCAAGGTCTAGTTGGAATAAGCAATGGTGTATACAACCCTTGTTGGAGATATTTACCACCATACACACTCATTTTGGTCAATTTGGCCTAGTTAAACCACTATCCTAAGTTTTATTGACTTAATTGACATCAAAGGAGCACTACATGACATTAGCATGAGCACACCCACACCTACCTTCAGTCAAGGAGGCCAACTAATCCTTCTCCTTCATTCGGGGAGGCTAACTGGAGCACTCCAGGGGTGATCTGAGTGTCATAAATGCACTTAATTGATAACTAATTGTTACAATCAGTTAAACAGAGCAATGAAGGTGCCTCCTTTCATTAATTTGATTATTTAATTAATATTTAATGAACTGGAGTCAACAGGGGCACCTCCAACCACTTTTGATGGTCAGTTAGACTTCAGTGAACCTCATCGGGGTTCATTGGAGTTATTGATGTGCTACCACTTTTTGGTTGGCTTGTAGTGACATGTGTTTGAGCTACTTTTAGTTAGAATCAGTCATTTATTGCACTCCGACTTCAATTAGGACTCAATTGAGTCAATTAGGGTTTTCATTAGTGGTTAACTTGAGAGTTCACTATGGCTTACATTCAGTTAATCTAGACTCACTCATTCAATTCGAATGACCTCCTTTGGAATTTGAATTGTATTGGAATTCATGCATATTGCATGATCATTTTATTGTATCATCATTCTCTCATTTGATTATATAGATCTACTACTTCCATTGCAACACCATTTTGCCAATTTTATGCATATTTGTCTGTATTCTTTGTGAGATTGTGTTTTCAGTTCCTAGACCACTGTGACAAATTAATAACCCTGTGTTTTGGCTTCTTCCTTTAGCATGTTGGCATACTCTGCATCTACTTACAAACTTCTCAACTTCATATCTCATCCTTGGAAAAAAATAGAAATGACCTTACTGTCCAAAGGTTTTATCACTTCCAAAGTGACCTGGCATACCTCCATTGTGTTTTTCCTGTATCAAGTTCTCTCTCATGCAACACTTTGGTATACACAGTTTACTATTTCTAAAGAGTAAACCATCTTGTAGTATATACTCCATACATGGCTCTCTGTCCACCTCCACTGGATTCTTACAAGCCCTATAAGTCTCCTAGAAATCAATGTCGGTCTCATACAAATCCCCTAAATGCTTAAATCCCAATATTTGGATCTGATTCTCTTGCACAATAAATAGTCTCCTACTTAAGGAATCAGCTACTTTGTTTAACTGTGCACTTATGTGCTTCAACACAAAGGTAAATCTTTGTAAGAACTCAACCCACTTGACATGTTTCAGGTTCAACTTAGGTTGATTCATAATGTACTGCAATGCATGGTTATCCGAATTTAACACAAATTCTCTAGGATTCAAATAATGTCTCCAATGCTTCTTTTCTTGAACAATAGAATAAAAATCCTTGTCATAAGATGAATACTTCTTCTTTGCATCATTCAGCTTCTCACTGGAATACACTATAGCCCTTTCCTCGTGACTAAGTACAGCTTCGATTGCTACACCGTTGGCGTCACACTTTACTTGGAAAGGTGTTTGAATTCTAGTAACTTCAATATTGGTTGTTCAATGATCTTCTTCTTCAAGAACTGAAAAATCCTTTCATCCTCTTATGTCAATTGAAATGGTTTTCTATCCTTATTAATTGTCTTGACAATAGATGCACAAATACCATTGAAATTATTTAGAAATTTCCTATAAAAACTTGCCAATCCATGAAAAGTTTTTACCTCAAATATGTTCCTAGGTGAAGGCCAATCAATGATTTCTTGCACCTTTTCTAGATCCATATTCAACCCATCTCTTGAGATAAAAAAACCTAAATATACTAGCTCTGGATTCATAAATGTACACTTCTTCACATTTACCAACAACTTTTCCTATTGTAGCCTCTCTAAAAAATATCTCAGATGCTTTAGATTCTCTTCTTCTGTTTGGCTGAAAACCAAAATGTCATCAGGATAAACTATCAAAAAATTACCTATGAAATCTCTCAAGACCTCATTCATCAATCTCATAAAAGTGATCAGTGCATTGGACAATCCAAATGGCATGATAAACCACTCATACAACCCATCATTTGTCTTAAAGGTTGTCTTCCACTCATCTCCTTCTCTCATTCTGATCTGATGATATCCACTCTTCAAATCTAGTTTTGAAAAGCACATTGCCCCACTTAGGCAATCCATCATGTCATCCATCCTTGGTAATGGAAACCTATATCTGATATTAATCTTGCTAATTGCTCTGGAGTCAGTACACATCCTCCACTCACCATTTTTCTTTGGTGTCAGTACTTCTGGTATGACACATGGACTCAAACTCTTCTGGACCAATCCTTTGTCCAACAATCCTTGGACCTGTTTCCTCACTTCTTCATTCTCTTGAGGTGTCAAACTATATGCTACTTGTTTGGTAAACTGGTTATTGGAATGAAATCAATTTGATGGCTTATATCCCTCCTTGGTGGTAACTCATTGGGTAAATAATCCACCACGATGTCACTAAAATCACTCGACATCTCCTGAATCTCCTCACGTAGATCTGTTACGTTAGTCTTCATTGTCACCACTCTCAGTTTGCATACCACAGCATAGTTCAACTCTTCCTTCTCAATCTATTGCAAATATTCTTTTCTTGACAACATCAATACTTTGGGTGTTGACTGTCCTACTATACCACCTTCTTGTAAAAGGTGAAGTACATGTTTTATCCCATTCTGCTTAAAACTATGACAGTTACTCCTACCATCATGAATCACTTTCTTATCAAATTACCATGGTCTTCCTAACAGTATATGACAAACATCCATGGGAATAACATCACACAGAATCTTGTCCTTATATGGACCTATTTGGAGATCAACTACACACTGCTCATTTACTAGGATTTGATTTCCTTTATGTAACCATGATACCTTGTATGGAACAGAATTCTTGGTCCTCTTTAAACTTAGCTTCTCCACCATTTCTATGGAATAAATATTGCCAGTGCACCCACTATCAATCACCATCTTACAACACTTCCCTTGGACTTTACACATGGTCCTTAATAAATATTTTCTTTCAGTAGACTCTGCTTGCTCCTTCTTAGGTTTCAACAAGACCTTATTCATCATCAAATACTCTTCTATCTCTGGAAAAACTTCCACCAATGTCGACTATTCTTGTTGCTGCTCAATCTGGGATACATAGGCTCCTCTTTTTCCTATGTCATCCTTCCCTAGACATTCAAATGATTTATACCCCAACTGGTTGCATTTGTAGCACCTATAGATAGTTCCTCTACCTCTTTCTCTACCTCTACCTCCCTAGTAAGATCCTCTTATTCTAGAGTCACCTCCTTTACCATGCTGCTCTTGCTGGTTAGAGTTACTGGACTTTCCCCTCTGTGCTCCAAATATTCCTCTTCCATCTACTTGTCCTCTTCCTATGGTTGAAGCTTTGCTTCCTCGCGATCTTTTCTTCTGCCCTCAAAGTACATTGATATGCCTCCTCCATTGTTATAGGTGATATCATGTTGATCTCTTCTTGAATATCCATCCTTATACCATTGACATATCTACCAGCCTTTTTTCCTGTCTCTTCCACATATCCTTCCCTTAGGTTTACTTTGTAGAACTCTTCAGTGTACTCTTTCACTGTTAACAATATTTGTCTAAGGTTTTGTACTCGTCTATAAAGAATTAACTGGTAATATTTGGGAAAGAACTTAGCCCTCATCTTTTCTACCATCCTATCCCAGCTCTTTATTAATGAATTATTCTTCCTCCTTATTTATGCTTGCACACTATCCCACCACAAGGATGCATGCCATTTCAACCTCGTTACAACAAATATGACTCTCTTGTATTCTTTAATCTCATCACACTCAAAGTACTTATCCATCTCACTGATCCAGTCAATGAGATGCTCAGAAATGAGACTTCCATCATATGTAGACAACTCAAGTTTTGGCCTTGAAATTTCTCCTAAAATCGACCTGAAATACCTTAGTTCAGGTTTCTCCTACATAGGTGCAACTTCTTCTCTTTGCTCCTCATCCTCAGTTTCACTTACATCCCTTACATCTGGGTCTCTTCGTCTGTCTGTCTCCATGGTTTCCAGACGTGCTCGTAGCTCCCTCATTTCTTCCATAACTTCTATGTTCATCGTTGGTCAACCTCTGTCATGACCTATTTATCTGCCTATGCATGCATCCATCCTCTTGCACTAAGCCTCTGCAATAATAGTTCTCTTTCACACTGCTACAACTTACCTCACCAAGCCCCTTCTCTGTGCTTGGTATTTTGGTAACGTTGGTCCTCTATCTAGAACCTCTTGAGCACTTTTCTTTGCTCTTTCAAGATTCTAGTGCTACGCCTCTCTCTCACACGAGCTTCTCCTTGCTCTGATACCGAAATCTCTGTAGGTCAGATAAACCACAACCAACCCAACCAACACTTCCAATATATGGTGGCTCCTACACTTAGCAAGATTACCAAATTTACCCAACAGCCAAATTCTTCTCTAAAATTACCTCCCAATTCTTCTTCTACAATATCTTTTCCGCAAGTCTGTTTCCACAACAGGGTTTCCGCATGCGAGTGGCAAGATATGAGATGTGGGACGTCAACTTCCAAAGTTGCTCCCACACAACTCTCCTTCTGTAACTTTTCTTTCAGAATTCTTCCAGCTGTTAGATCTTTGCGTCCTTCTCCATGACCATCAATCTACTCTTTGATGCAGATCTCACAGATCTTTGTAGATACGTTATCGTCCTCACAACTTCCATTGTGGATCTCTTCTAGACTATCAGATCTTCATCTATGGACTCAATCCCCACCATTCATTCTCTGCAAAACTTGTTAATGGCAGAAAATATGCATTCTACGGTGATTGATTAAAGGATCGATCAATCTAGCCTTAGAAATTCATGATTTCTTAGCCTAACACTTCTATGCATGCATCTATGACCTATATCAACTATTCAAGAAGTGATTTAACGCATGAATCAACAATTTCAAAGAAATACACAAATGCTAAAAAAAAACCACTGAAGTCGGCTCTGCATAGATACATAGTTCAAACAACCCATGCATATAGGCTAACAACACTACAAACACACAACTAATAATTCTATTAAGCAATAGAAAAAACACATGGCTCGTCTCTCCTTCTTCAATATTCTTAAATTATTTACAAGTGGAAACCAAATGCAGGTCTGACCTTCCCTTCTACGAATTGGAATTCTAACCCTGAAGAACAGAACCCCTCATACTTCTCTAATCTACCTATTTAAGCTAAACTGTTACCTCCCCCACCGAGTGGTCCTGCAACTGAAAATCATGATCAAACATCCCTGTTATAACAAACCACTTGTGACGTGATCTCCTCATAGGGAGACGTGATCCACAATCATTCCTATTGGTGCTAACAAACTATGACTCATCAAAACAACCAAAATATGCCACAACATGTGACCAACTCATCACATTGTTGGCATGTGATGATGCTCCTGCATCAATTCCCCTTGGCCCTGTAAAATAAGGATTTCTTTTAAAGATAAGGTCTCTATCCTCCTTTACAAAGAGAAATACACATTATCATCTTCTATAGAAGTTGTGCTGCAAATAAAACCATTAAAAAATACATGTTAACACATGTATTTTCTTCATAAATACATGCTAATTCTTCTATTTTCTGAACATACATTGTCTTGTATAAATAATAAAATAAATGCATATGAATTCAACTTCTTACTAAGATGTAAGAAAAAAATGTCAAAGCGATAGCACATAGAAATTCTAGCATCCCAGTGACTAGTGGCCATCTATTTATTCTCTTTTTAACCTTTTTTTATATCCATGCAACTTGTTTTATGTACTGTGGGTTTTTAGGTGCATTTTAATGTAATTTTTGTAGGATTACTTTTATTTTAGTAAATGTCACAATGCATTTGCAACTTTTGATTTATTGAGAATACAATGTCCCCATGGGTAGACCTTCCCCCTCTTCAATGTCATATGACTAGCTAAGAATTTGTGACTTTTGATTCACTTAGATTCCTATGCCCCATGGGAATACCTACCCTCTCTTCAATTCATGCAATGGAAAGCTAATAGGATTTTATTGTTAGCCCACCTATTTCAAGCAACTATCTTCAACCCTATTAGGGAGGTTGATTTGTAGAATCCTTGTGCCATATAGATGGATTTGTAAGCAGATACATTAATGATTGAAAATTTGGATCTCCCAGAACACAATGAGGTGGATTCCTAATATGCAATTTGTTACAATTCCACCATGATTTTTTAAGCTCATAATCAAGATCCATTAATTATGACAATCATCATTCATTGTAGTAACTTGATGTTATTTTACAAATTTGAAAGTTTTGAAATAATAATCTAGCTTCATTATTTTTTTCTCCTTTGTTGTAGGTGAAGTATGAGGACATGATAGGGCGTTTAAATATCTAGATTACGGAAGATGGAAAACCGAATATCTCTTTCAATCCCCTGATATCTAATATTTGTTCTCTTTTTTAGTTGAACCTTAATTCAGATATTATTATAACTTACACAGATGAAGACAATGATATTATTAATATGGTAGATGAGGATGATTTGCTTGATGTTGTGAGATAGAGACTAAACCCTCTTCACTTATAGGTGTGGTTTACTGGTCATAAAGGTCTAAATGCAAGGATATAGAGACTAAATTCTATGAGACAAAGACTAAATGCTGTGAGTTTTTCTAGTAAAATTTTGAGCCGCAAACTGAATGCAACTCCTAAGGGTGACAATTTACTAATGGCCCTACTGTTACATTAAAGGAGCAATAAGAAGAAAATTGTAATGATGGGATGTTTCAAGATGGTCCTCCTCATAATCTGTTTTGTCCTTCAACACCTTCCCTTTCCTTTCTATAGACTCTCATTATAATATCTCATAATTGCATGAATATTTTAGGTCCTTCTAATAGAATCTACAAATGCATTTGTAGGAGAAACACCAAGCATTCCAATATAACATTTGGAGCGCAATTTGATGGTTGCAGGATGAGCCCCATTGAATGTTGTTGTTATGCTTCCAAACTATATGTGATGTTAGTAGATTGCATATGGATGCTTTTCCTAATTCCATTTCTAGTGTCTTAGTCAAGAATGGTGAGGGATAGAATGAGTATGCTATTTACTACATTATCAAAAAATCAGTTGGATAACCTCTCAATGTATCACTCCTCTTCCAAAATTTATTAGAAAATGTAAAGAAGCACCCGCTTCCGTCTTGGTCTCCAAGATGAGAAGGAGAGAGGGATTTTATTTTATTACCAGATCCTTTATTGCTTCTATTTCTTTCTTTCCTCCTGTACCTCTGCAATTCTAGAAGACAAATTTCATTACTTACCTTTTGGAGATAGGTCTTTCTCTTCCATTTCATGTCCTACTCGTCTTTGGAGGGGCTTATGGAATGACACTATTTTCTAAAATTTCTCAATCGATGATTGTTTTTGTAGTGAATTTAGTTACTTCTTCCTCACGTATCTCTTTGGATAACTTCCTTTAATTTTTTTTATGGAGGCCTATCATTCTCTTTCCTCCATAGTTTCCCATTAATTTTGTTACACCTTGGTTTAGTAGGGATTCCAATAGACCTAACTAAAACTTTGTTCTGCATTCCTAAGATTTGTAGAATTTGTTCCAAGGGAAACAAAGGTATATAACCCTCTTATTCTCCAATTTATTATTGAACCAATTGATTGGAGAGATAATTCTGAATTAAACCATATTCGATTCATTTCTTGCTAGAAATTCCTCATGCGAAGCCTCGTCACCTTTTAGCAATAAAACCTAAAATTGATTTGAGGAAGAGGGAATGCTTGAAGCCACAACTTAAGGGTCAGTGGGAGATAACAATGCTTTTTGTACATTTTCCCTATGGGGTTTTCCCCCTTTTTGGACCTACTGGAACCTTTTCTCTATTTTGTTATTGCTTCGTATGGGGGAGGGGGCTTGGAGAATTTATAGAAAAATTTCCATATTCATGAAATCCCTTGTATTTGAAGTGGATCTATTCATATTCCATTTTCTGCAAATAAGTCATTCCATCAATTGTGATCTTGACTGCTTCAAGCAACCCTTTCTCCAAATCCTCCTCAATACAACTATAAGCACACACAAACATTAGGTATTTTAGCTTTGATTTATTAATGTAGTGCCCCAATGAGTTCCCAATAGCCACTAGTTCTTCATTACTCCAGTAATGAAGAGGGATATATGAGAGATTCACCCAAACTATAACAACAGAGGGAACATCTATATCTAGATTAAAATATAAACTTCACCATTTAAGTACATTCCCCTTGGCCCTATAAAATAAGGACCACTTCTAAATATAAGGTCTATATCCTCCTTTTTCAAATAAAAATACATAGCATACTCTTCTATAGAAGTTGTGATGCAAATATCCTGCAAACAGTCGCCTCCATTTTTTGTTCATCCAAATTTCCAGTGATCTTGGGCAAGGTCATAGCCCCATAAATTATCCATCTAAACCATGGTAAAATAGAGCGAAAGTGTTATGCTTGGTAGTGGAAGAGGAAAGTTCAACCTACAGAATAGAATTTAACTCAACAAATTTCAAAGGTTAATGCACTATAGAAATGGAAGGCCTTAAGAAGGATACCAAGGCTCAAAAGGCCTCCTTCCTAGATTCATGAGTTATTTCCTATTATTCATGGATAGAGATCATGATGGAATATTCCCATCTTTGAGGTGAGAGATCTCGTGTCTTTTTCAAGACCACTTGAACTAACCCTCCAAGCTCTCATTATTGTTATACATATCGACACATATAAAATAATTTATGTTTACCCATTTACTACCGCAAAAACCTCTAACTAAATATAGAACTTTAGCCATAAAAAAATTATGCAAAACGTTTTGGTACATTTAAAACAACCTAATTCACTAAAAAAGAAATTACATATCAAGAAAAATTATTAAAATAATAAATTTAAAAACAATTTAATTTTATACTCATGCTCCTTATGCTCCATGAAACCAGTGACTTCTGCCAATATTTTGATACCAGCTTAAGGGATCTAACCTATGTCCACTTGTTCAAGTACATTCCCCTTGGCCTTATAAAATAAGGACCGCTTCTAAATATAAGTTCTATATCCTCCTTTTCAAATAGAAATACACTGTATCCTCTTCCATAGAAGTTGTGTTGCAAATATCTCGTCAACAGTGGCCTCCAATTTTTGTTCAACCAAATTTCCATTGATCTTGGGGAAGGCTATAGCCCCATAAATTGTCCAACTAAACCATGATCCAAGAGAGACAAAGCATTATGGTTGGTTGTTGAAGAGGAAAGTTTAACCTCCAAAATAGAATCTAACTTGATAAAGTTCAAAGGATAATGCACCATAGAAAGGGACGGCTACAAGGAGGCCACCAATGCTCAAAAGGTCTTCTTCTTAGATTAAAAAAAAAAAGACCATAGTTTAAGAGAGAAACCATTCCTAAAACTATATTACAATAATTCTTTAAAAGAACAAATTACAACTTAGAAATATATTTTAATTATGCACTTAGAGGTTGAGAATTTTTTTTAAATGGATATGCTCTATGTTGAGATTACAAAATTAATTCAAAAGTTGAATGGATTTTACTAAAAAGAAACCATCTAATAAAAAGTCTTTGACCATGGAATTTTCCTCCAAATAATTTGATCCATTTAAAACATGGGGGCTTCACTTGTTGACCAATATCCTATCATGTTAGTTCATATTGTGGGTTTTAAAATTATCAAAAATTGAACCAATATATTGCATGTATTGGGGAATGAGGGGTTTAAGGTGGGGGTGGGTAGGGTGGTTTATAAGGATTGAGGTATAAAAATGGGTGGGGAGGAGGTTTTAAGTATTGGGAGTGGGTTTCAACAAAAAGTGATTGGGTCAATATCTCTTGAAATTAAGGGTATTGTTTAATATCCCACGATCGCACGTGCTATGTGAGATGTTCACTAAGTGAAGTCCCCGTGATTTAAAACAACCAAAAAAATGATTTAAAAAAATGAATTTTTACCCAAAAGTTAAAGTGTTCACTTATTAACTCAGTGTTTAATAACTCCTCCCGTCATACAGGTGCATATTTACACTTACACGTATATCAAATGAGTGTATAAAGCAAGGGAGTTCTTTAAAAATTGAATGCCCATTTTTTCTTGAAAAAAGAAATTTTTATTTTGTAAAATCAGAATTAACTATGTTTTAATCAAGGTTTTGATGGTAGAAATGGATTCACCACCCTCAAAAACCCTTGAGGCACCTAAAATTCCATAACTTGACAGGTGCAACCTCAATTTTGGAAAATATCTACCGATTTTTTTCAAAATCCTGATGGAAAAATTCACCTATTTCGACCTAAATCCTCCAATTTTTAGAATAAGAGCCAAAATAAATATTTACCTAACCCCAAAATAAAAAATACTAGAAAATTATCTTATTTATTAAAATAATAATAAATTAAAAAATAGTAAAATAGTAAATATAAAACACAAATTAAATTTATACCAAGTCCCCTTTCTATAGACTCTCAGTATAATCTCTCATAATTTCATGCATCTTTCTTTTCAAGTCCTTTCTATAGACTCTCCACAGGCACTTGTAGGAGAACCACAAGGCCTTCCAAGATTACACGTGATTGTGACATCCTGAGTGCTTGTAGGAGAACCACAAGGCCTTCCAAGATTACATGCGATAAAAGTTTTGCTACAAATATCTCGCCAACAATGGCCTCCAATTTTTGTTCAACCAAATTTCCATTGATCTTGGGGAAGGTTATAGCCCCATAAATTGTCCAACTAAACCATGATCCAAGAGAGCCAAAGTGTTATGCTTGGTTGTTGAAGAGGAAAGCTTAACCTCCAAAATATAAGCTAACTTGACAAAGTTCAAAGGATAATGCACCATAGAAAGGGAAGGTCACAAGGAGGCCACCAATGCTCAAAAGGCCTTCTTCAGAGTTAAAAAAAAACAAGACCATAGTTTAAGAGAGAAACCATATGTAAAACTATAATACAATATTGATTTAAAAGAACAAATTATAACTTAGAAATATATTTTAATTATGAACTTAGTAGGTTGAGATTTTTTTAAAAATGGATATGCTCTATGTTGAGATTGCAAAATTAATTCAAAAGTTGAATGGACTTTACTAAAAAGAGACCATCCAATAAAAAGTCTTTGACCATGGAATTTTCCCTCCAATGATTTGGTCCATTTAAAACAACCAAAACAACTATTTTAAAAAATAAATTCTTACCAAAAAAAAGTTACAGTGTTCACTTATTAACTCAGTCTTTAATAACTCCTCCCATCATACAGGTGTATATTTACACTTACACATATATCAAATGATTGTATAAATCAAGGGAGTTCTATAAAAATTGACTCCTGGAGTATGGCATTTTTTATTTTGTAAAATCAGAATTAACTATGATTTAATTAAGTTTTTGATGGTAGAAATGGATTCAACACCCTAAAAACCCCTTGAGGCACCCAAAATTCCATAACTTGACATGTGCAACCTGGATTTTGGAAAATATCTAATTCGCTTATTCTGACCCAAATCATCTAATTTTTACATTACAAGTCAAAACATTATTTACCTAACCCCAAAATTATTTACTGACTCTGGAGCTAACTTAGTGTGGGAAAATCAACACTAGAGCTCACTAATTCAACTCTGGGTCACTAAAACAATTCACACTTAGTTAAATTATGAGGGTAGGTGAGAAATTATGCCCTACTTCCCGTGAATCATGGAAACTAGCGCTAGGATGACTGAGAGTGATATAACTGATGGGAATCAGAGCATAACTGGACTTAACTGAATATTTACTAGAGGAAAATACTGGAGAATGTTGGTGGCACTGAGAGCAGGTTCCTAAATTTTAGGGATTGGTCATTGGGGCACCTAAACCCATGCAATTAGGTGCAGTAACTAGAAGTTTTCCCCTAAGTGTCTCCCTCATGCACTAGTGGATTGATGAAGACCTCCTAAGCTAGGAAAATGGACAAATAGACTATGTGGTCAAAGGGAGGATTGATAATAATCCCAACACAACAATCACTCCGCTATGAGATCACGATACTTACTTATGAAATTTTCATTATTTTGACATTTTTTTCAATTGTAGCTAGTTGCATCTTATTAATTGAGTTTGTCCTAAGTGGTCATGGGTGGACTGTTATCCTCCCTACCCAATTTATATTCATGTAAGTGACATAATGAGCTAATAATAAGCATATTGTGGTAATGTTTTTGATCCATGTTGTAGACATAGCTTTGTTCCTTGGATAATTTAGGGTTTTCCCTAGCACAATCCTCAAAATGAGGAGAAGTAACTAGGGGTTTTCCCTAGTACAATCCTCAAAATGAGGGGAAGTAACTAGGTGTTTCCCCTAGGTAAAAAAATAGGTGCCATCTTAACAAATTCTAAGACGAAAGGATTCTCTCAGACAATATATTATTTTGTAATGGGTATTTGTTCTTCATTAGGTTCAATGATTGCATTTATTTTTAAATACCCTTCCTAACATAATGAATATCATTGAATCTCTTCTAAACCCTGTTCACAAGGAAAATTAATCAAAGATAAGAGAAGTATCAAATTTTGCAACTACTTATTCTTCTTCCTCACATTTTAGTTCTTGTACAAACAACCACTGGAATTGTTGATTTTGTAGTTGTCAAATAATGTGGGAAGGATTTCTCTCAAAAACTTCTAGAAGATACATCACTTTTTTTTTAAATCATGTATTCTTAGAAAATATCCGTATATGATTATCCATATTAGTTGGGATCTTATCTTCTCTTGCAAAAGTTTTTTTTTTTGTAATAATTTCACTCTTTGACCAATTTTGCTGAAATTGTAATGATCACAACTTCTTCATTTTAATTCCAAATCAAACATATAATAATGTCAATGACAAGATGCATTTTTCAATGAGCAATTCAAATCTAAGAATATATTAAATGATAATATGCTAAAAATCTTGTAATGTAGTCCCAATTTTATTAAAAATATACCAAAAGTAACATATTTCGAAACCTTAATGTCCGTTAAAAATTAGAATAATTAGGTTGGGGATATGAAGTTCGAGCTCTGTGTAAGGATGAATTTTGGTAGGGTTTAATGGCATAGGATTTTAGTCAAATATATTGTGTCAAGGGGGGAGATCCACCCTTCTCTTGCACATGTAGGTTATTCCTTTCGTAGGCTTGTGGAGAGGTAGAGGAAGCAACATCCTCCGACAGTGCAATCAAAATTTGGGAAGAATATGGAAACGATCCCAAAGGTCTAATTTCGTAAGGAAGGGATTTATAAGATCACCCTATCATTATCTAATAAAGGCTTGGTTGGCCAATTTACAAGTCTCTTTCCAATGCATAAGACAATGGACTCATGGGTCTAGAAGAAAGGAAACCACTCATTAGAGTGGAGGGCACCTTTTTTGTGGGAAAATGATTCTTTGTGTTTCATTTTGTAGAAAAAGAAGACAAGATTATGATATTTAGAAATGAACCATATTTCATGGGATCGAGAGGCCTTTACCTAAAAAAATGGACACTCGATTTCGATCTGACCAAGGATATTCCTTCTATAGTGTCAGTTTGGGTGTGGCTTCCCCACCTCCCAATCCATTATTGGAATGATGAGTCAATGAGATTTTTTGGCAACACTCTAGAAAAATATATTGACATAGCAGAACCTAAAGCTCAGTACTCTTACATGAGGATCTATGTATAGTTAGATCTAGAAGTGGATCTCCCATGAGTAATCAAAATCAAAGTAGACAAATGGAAATATAACTAGAAACTGAACTATGAGAAACTCCCATTCAAATTCCAAAAATGCCATGAATATAGCCACTTTACAAAGAATTGCAGCAAAAAACAACATTAGCAATAAGAATTAGATCCCCAAGCTAAATGGACCTTGTATCAGAAGGGAAATAGCTCAAAGTAGGGGAAAAGGAATAATAGGAAACCTGGAAACAAATATGGTTTGGGAAAGAGAGTGCCCCAAAGTAATTGAGGAAATACAAATGAGGATCCCTCTTATAATTGATTTGTGGCTCTTTCTCTTCAAAGGAAGAGGCTTAGTAGCCAAATCCCCTAGAAGGGAAGGAAGATGGGGGGGAATCCCTCAAGGATAAGTTCCAACATACCATACAAGTCATATGATAGGGTCCATAGTGGAAAATCCCCAATTGGAAGGTGAAGAATTAGAGGAGGAAGCATAAAATATGAAACGCATTAGCAAAAGAGGAATAAAAACAGAGAAAAAAAAACAAGAGGAGGAATTAGAAAGGGAAAAATCCTTAGGAGCATAGCCAACTCTGGAAAAAAATCATATTTTTAAAACAAAACAGGTAGAGTAAATAGGAACATTGAAAAGATGAAACCTCCAAATCCAAAATCCCCCCCGCGCCCCCCAAGTACAAGAAGTAAATAATGAAGGTCAACTCCAGGAACAGTTGTGAGATGGGAAACAAAAAGAAGGAAGAAGCAATTAGAGACCCCATTAAGGTTGAGAAACCAACTGTCTTTCTAATATAGGAGACTAAAATTGAGGAAATAGATTTCCTTAACAAGGAATTTTTTTTCCGAAAGAAAGTGGAGTAATAACATTCAGTTCTTGTGGAGGTTTAGGTGGACTAGCCACCTTACAAGACTCCTCAAAATTCAATTTGATCCATTCTAAAAAATCTACGTGTTGGATTTTATCCACATTTCAGAATTTGATAGTAACTTTCAGGTATCAATCTCCCGGATATTTTGTTTCGGAAGGGACCTCAATATTACCCTTTCATGGTGAGAAAAAAGGTGAATCTATTGTTGTGGATATGTTTAGAGAAATGGAAGATGAATTTATTCATAAATGGGATCTGATCAACCTAAAATGAAAGAACATATCTTATAGTTGGTCAAACAGGAGACTTGGGCTAGGGCATGTAGCAACTATGCTTGATAAATTCCTAATCCATGGCTCCCTCTTACTCTTTGGCTACCTGTTATCCTCTAGAATCCTTTCCTATAGTGTCTTAGACCACATACCTATTGATCTCTTAGTTTAGGTTGAACCTCATCTCATCCATATCTACTTTAGGTTTCATCTTTCCTAGGGTGAGCAGGAAGATTTTTTCTCAATGATTAAGAATTCCTTATTAAGAATTCTTGGTCTCGAGAAGTTAGAGGTTTTACCTTCTTTGTATGGGAGGAGAATACGAGGACAACAAAAAGGGAACTCAAATCCCGTGAAAAATCCTTGATACCTAACCCTTTCCTTAAGAGGGTGAAATCTCATAAATAATTAGAAAATCCCCATCAATTAATCGAGACAAAGGTAGCGACTAAGGAAGAAATCAGAACTGGGGATTAGCTTGAAGAGGACCTTCACAAAAATGCTCAAGAGGAAGAGCAGTATTGTAGATTAAAATAAATAAGCCTCTTGCTAAAATAAAGGAGTATTATAGAATAAAACAAAGAATATTCTTTGGCTAACTTCCTTCCATTTTTTTGTTGAGTTCTATCCTCTCTTTCCTCCATAGTTTCCCCTTAATTCTGTTACACCTTGGTTTAGTTGGGATTCCACTAGACCTCACTAAACCTTTGTTCTGCATTCCAAATATTTGTTGAATTTGTTACAAGGGAAACAAAGGCATATATCTCTCTTATGCTCCAATTTCTAATTGAACCAACTGATTGGAGAGAGAATTCCAATTTAAACCATATCCTGTTCATTTCTTGCTAGAAATTCCTCCTGTGGATTCTCACCACCGTTTAGCGACAAAGGATGAAATTGATTTGAGGAAGAGGGAATGCTTGAAGCCACAACTAAAGGGTCAGTGGGAGATAACAATGCTTTTTGTATATTTTCCCCATAGGGTTTTCCCCCTTTTTTGACCTATTGACACCTTTTTTCTATTTTTTTATTTCTTGGTATGGGGGGAGGGGACTTGGACATTTTCTAGAAAAAATCCCATATTCATGGTATCCCTTGTATTTGAAGTGGATCTATTCATAGTCAATTTTCTGCAAATGAGTCCATCCATCCATTGTGAGATTGACTGCTTCAAGCAACCCTTTCTCCAAATCCACCTCAATACAACTACAAGAACACACAAACATTGGCACTTTTGGCTTTGATTTAATAATGTAGTGTCCCATCGAGTTCCCAATAGCCACTAGGTCTTCGTCACTCAAGCAATGAAGAGGGAGATATGAGAGATTCACCCAAACTATAACAAAAAGAGGGAACATCTTTATTTAGAATAAAATCTAAACTTCACCATTTAGGTACATTCCCCTTAGCCCTATAAAATAAGGACCTGTTCTAAAGATAAGGTCTATATCCTCCTTTTCAAATAAAAATACACAATATCCTCTTCCATAGAAGTTGTGCTGCAAATCTCCCCCTAACAATGGCCTCCAATTTTTGTTCATCCAAATTTCCATTGATCTTGGGGAAGGTCATATCCCCATAAATTCTCCATCTAGACCACGATTGAAGAGAGACACAACGTTATGCTTGGTAGCTGAAGAGGAAATTTTAACCTCCAAAATAGAACCTAACTCAAGTTATCTTGAAGGCTACTGCACTGTAGAAACGAAAGGGTACAAGGGGGCTACCAATGCTCAAAAGCCCCCCTTCCCAAATTCATGAGGTATTTCCTGTGATTCATGGATAGAGATCAAGATAAGATATCCCCCTCTTTGAGGTGGGAGATCTCATGTCTTGCTCAAGACCACTTGAACTAACCCTCCGGGATCTCATTATTGCGATACATATCTACATAGATCAAATCATTTATATTTACCCATTTACAACCATAACAACCTCTAACTAGATAAAGAACTTTAACCATAAAAAAAATATGCAAAAAGTTTTGGTACATTTAAAACAACCTAATTCACTTAAAAATAAACAAATTTATTTATGCAAAAAAATTATTAAAATGATAACATTAAATAGCAATTTAAATTTATATTCATGCTCCTTATGCTCCATGAAATTAGTGACTTCTACCTATCTTTGGATAGGAGCTTAAGGAAGCTGAACTATGTCCATTGGTTCAAGTGCATTCCCCTTAACCCTATATAATAAGGACCACTTCTAAATATAAGGTCTATATCCTCCTTTTCAAAGAGAATTACATTGTATCCTCTTCCATAGAAGTTGTACTGCAAATATCCTTCCAAGAGTGGCCTCCAATTTTTGTTCAACCAAATTCCCATTGATCTTGGAGAAGGCTATAGCCCCATAAATTGTCCAACTAAACCATGATCAAAGAAAGCCAAAACCTTATGCTTGGTAGTTGAAAAGGACTTAAGTTTAACCTCCAAAATAGAACCTAACTTGTCAAAGTTGGAAGCCCAATGCACCATAGAAAGGGAAGGACACAAGGAGGCCACCAATGCTCAAGAGGCCTTCTTAGATTAAAAAAAACAAGACCATAGTTTAAGAGAAAAACCATACCAAAAACTATATTACAAGAATGCTTTAAAATAACATATTACAACATAGAAATATAATTTTAATTATACACTTAGTAGGTTGAGATTTTTTTTTAAATGAATATGCTTTATGTGGAGATTGCAAAATTAAAAAGAAACCATCTCATAAAAAGTCTTTGACCATGCAAATTTCCTTTAAATGATTTATTCCATTTAAAACAACCAAAACAGCTATTTAACTCAGTCTTTAATAACTCCTCCCATCATACGGGTGTATATGTACACTTACACATATATCAAAAACCCAAATCGCCTATTTCAACCCAAATCTTTCAATTTTTAGAATATTAGTCAAAGAAAAATTTACCTAAAAGCCAAAATAAATATACTAAAAAAATTATATTATTTATTAAAATAATAATAAATTAAAATAATTATTAAAATAATAAATTTAAAAAACAAATTAAATTTAAACTCTCCTTACTCTCCGTGAAACTCGTTAGTTTTACCATTGGACCGGTAAACTATGGAATTGATAACCATAAACTATGGAATAGAAGGTGCATTTCTTAACTTCCTTATATGTATATAAATGTGAATATATGGAGGTGCTGCATGCAAAGGATTCCTCGTGATTCAGTCCATCTATGTCTAATTGAGAAAATACTTCGAGGCGGAAATTGATTGCTTGATACCGACACAGTTGAAAATTATCGCTTGATACTTTGCAGAAATTCGTGGCACTGGTGTGATTCGATCTCGCGATTCTCGGTGACTTTAAATTACTATCTCCATGTGTTGTCTTCGGTTGCGGGTTGGGCCCGAGGGCTGCCCATCCATGTATGTGGTCGTAAAGGTAACATGGTTTTCCTTTGATCTTTGTTCTGGGTTTTTCGGATTTTCCCAGTTTTGATGCAAAAGTATTTTGTGGGTTTGTTCTGTTCAACATTGCGAATTCGTTCTCTGCGCGCAATTGAGAGCACGTTTTCTCAGTGGCTTATTTTCTTTTTCATTTCATCTTTAGTTGGGTTTGTTTGGATTTGTTAAAGAGGAAGCATGGCGAAATTCTAGCAGCCCAGTGACCAGTGTCCATTTATTTATTTTCTTATTAGCCTTATTTTTATTCCAGTGCTTATATACATTGCTAGTTGTTTTCAGTACTGTGGTTTTTTTGGTAGATTTTAATGTCATTTTTGTAACATTGCTTTAATTTTATTTCACTGAATTACACAATGTATTTGCAACTTTTGATTCATTGAAAGTACAATGCGCCATGGGTAGTTCTACGTTTCCTTCATGGTCATATGATTAGCTAAGAATTTGTAACTTTTGATTCATTGAGAGTCCTATGCTCCATGGGCAGACCTATCATCTCTTCAATGCTCCATGGGCAGACCTATCATCTCTTCAAGGCAAGCCATGCAGTGGCAAGCTAATAGGCTTTTTACTGTTAACCCACTTATTTCAAGCTAATAGGCTTTTACGGTTAACCCACCTATTTCAAGCAAGTGTCTTAAACCCTACTGGGGAGGGTGATTTGTAGAATACCCTTGTCTTTTACTGTTAACCTACTTATTTCAAGCAACTGTCTTAAACCCTACTGGGGAGGGTGATTTGTAGAATACCCTTGTCTTTTACTGTTAACCTACTTATTTCAAGCAACTGTCTTAAACCCTACTGGGGAGGGTGATTTGTAGAATCCTAGTGTCTTTTTACTGTTAACCCACCTATTTCAAGCAACTGTCTTTTACTGTTAACCCACCTATTTCAAGCAACTGTCTTTTACTGTTAACCACTTTGTATGCATACACTGATGATTGAAAAATTGGATCTCTCAAAACACAATGAGGTGGATGCCTAAAGGAGAGTATGCATGAAGTTAAAATACCACCACGATTTTCTTAAGCTCACAATCAAGATACATTGATTGTAGTAACTTGATGTTCTTTTACAGATATGCAAGTTTCGAAATTTTCATTCCTTTGTTAATCTTTGTTGTAGGTGAAGTATGAGGATACTCTGCGGCGTTTCAATATCTACATTAGGGAAGATGGCATACCGGATATTTCTTTCAATGCCCTGAGATCTAAAATATGTTCTCTTTTTCAGTTGAATCTTAATTCAGATATTATTATAACTTACACAGATGAAGACAATGATATTATTAATATGGTAGATGAGGATGATTTACTTGAAGCTGTGAGACAGAGACTAAACCCTCTTCGTTTAGAGGTATGGATTACTTGTCAGAAAGGTGACACCCAGTCTAATAATGCAATTCCTAACAGTGGCACCCAATCTAATAATGGCACAACCGCTACACTGAAGGAGCAAGAACAAGAAAATGGTAATGATTGCAAGTTCCTCATAATCTTTTTGGTTCTTCAACACAAAGTTCCCTTTCTGTAAACTCTCACTATAATCTATCATAATTATATATTGCATGCATCTTTCAGGTCCTTTCTATAGACTCTCCACGGGCGCTCGTAGGAGAACCACAAGGCCAGCTTCCAAGATTACATGTGATGGTTGCCGGATGATCTTCAATGAATGCCATTGTTATGCTTCCAAAATGTAAGTGATCTCAGTAGATTGCTTATGGATTTCCATTCAAATTAGTGTCATTTATTTATTTAGTGTCATATGGATGGATATTTCCCTGCAGGACGGATATCCTTGGTTTATTGCATGATTCGTACGGGGAAAACTCATTTGATGCATCGGTAACGTCTTTGATATTCTATTTCAATGTATAATGCAACATAGCCTTAAATTGTGGCTATCACCTTCTTAGTAATATATCTTCTTTCTTTGCAGTGCTCAGTAGGAGGAGAAATGGAAAATCGATCCCCAGGAAAGCTTGATTGTCTTCTTGTTAAAAATTGGAGTATCTGTAGTGGATATCTAATATTACCTGGGATTCATTTTACTAAGATATGGCGATTACGCAATACTGGTACACTGCCATGGCCCCATAACACCCAACTAGTAAAATGTGCGGGGAGTGATTTTGGAACTGGAAATGAGGTCAAACTGGAGGTGAGTGGCCCAGATATTTTCCTTGTTTCTCGTGGTATATGCATTTTATATCTCCTTGTTTCTCCAAGTATATGCAGACTATGGAGTGGGTGTAATATCTTTGAGGGTTGTATGATACAGATTCCCGAGCAGGGTTTTCCCGTGAATGAGGATTTTGATGCCGTCGTCCATTTTATTGCCCCTATGCACCCTGGAAGATATTTCACATCCTGGCGTTTGATGGCACCTTCAGGTCTAAAGTTTGGGCAACAAGTGTGGTTTAACTTTCAGGTACAATGCTCTGTTAAATCAAAATGTGCTCAGGGTCTAATATTGATTGCATTGTACAGTACTCAGCTTGTGTATTTTTAACCCTTTTGATGCTCAATGGGTATAGGTTAAGATGAAACTTTTAAGAATTTCTTCATTGCTATTTGACAGTGTTAATTAATGCAACTGCAACTGTTTATTTCAGGTATTAGAATTCTCAAAAGAGGGTGCCTTAGGAATTCCTGATCTGAAGTCTGTCCTAACGACAAAGCATCCGGCTGGATCATTTCAAGGTAAAGGAAAACAAAGATTATTGGGTGAGCGTGTCTTACCTCATCCTATGAAGCCTGTCCAAACTACAAAGAATACCGATGGAAATGGTCCTTCCATGATTGCTCCTATCCCAATAAATGATAGTGCTTCCATGGTTGCTCCTATCCAGCTGCAGGGAGTTGGCATAAATACTGTAAGTGCGAGGGATAGAATTGAACTTGCAGCTGCAGTTGCATCTAAGTTTTTTTCACATCTTCTTGCAGCTGCAACTGAGTCGGATCCAAGCCTTGAAACTGCACTTCAGTTGGATCTTTCTCTTCCATAACTACGTTACGATTGACATTTTTCATTGGACTGAGCTGA
>LPNX011064324.1:94218-132125 GCA_001517045.1 Pseudotsuga menziesii
ATTTATCTGCGATGCTATTTGACATTGATATAGTTAATGGTATTTGAGATTGATATGGTTGATTAGTCATAAAGAATTAATATATATGGTTGATTTCTCTAAAATGGTATTTGAGATGTATTATGGTTGATTTCATTTTATGCTTTAATATGGTTGATTGATATGGTTGATTAGTCATATAGAATTAATATGGTTGATTTCTGTGCAATAGTGTTTGAGACAATGGTATTTGTACATTTGAGAGGTCTAAGAAATAAATTTGTAGATCTTTCTAAACAAATTCCGAGTGCAAGATGTAAGTCTCTAAAATATTTTGTTTGGGGTGACTCACACCAAAAACTCATACAGAGGAGAATGATTTTCTTTCACCATGTATTTATCAACCAATATGAAACTCCATTGATGTATATGGGAAAATATCAACAAGCTAGTAGTATTTTCATATACAACTTTCCATAAAGGTCAACTACTTGGGCCATTCCAACTCATTTTGTTTGCATAAAGTCCCATGTGTGTAGGAAATTTTTGATTGAGAGACAACCTTATGAAGATTATAGATTTTAAGGGACACTTGAATTTTTACACTTCTTTCACCACCTTAACTCTTGAAACTCTTCTTCATCCCTTAAGTTCTTTTTATCCTAATTTTAGACTATATCACTCTATTGAGCTCCTACACTACACTAGGTGATCCTCCTCATATTTTTATGCTCACATGACTTGATATTTTTTTAATATCCCAAGTATGTCTAATAAATTGTCATAGATCTTCTTCAATTCCATGTCTATTACAATGTAGAAACTTTTGAAAACTATTAGAAATTTATACTCCACATGTTAATCCCAACATATGCATATATTAAACCAAGGCGTTTTTCATTTTATTTTTTCAGTCACACCAAAAAATCACAGAGAGGAGAATGATTTTCTTTCACCATGTATTTATCAACCAATATGAAACTCCATTGATGTATATGGGAAAATATCAACAAGCTAGTAGTATTTTCATATGCAACTTTGCATAAAGGTCAACTACTTAGGCCATTCCAACTCATTTTGTTTGCATAAAGTGCCATGTGTGTAGGAAATTTTTGATTGAGAGACAACCTTATGAAGATTATCAATTTTAAGGGACACTTGAATTTTTACACTTCTTTCACCACCTTAACTCTTGAAACTCTTCTTCATCCCTTAAGTTCTTTTTATCCTAATTTTAGACTATATCACTCTATTGAGCTCCTACACTACACTAGGTGATCCTCCTCATATTTTTATGCTCACATGACTTGATATTTTTTTAATATCCCAAGTATGTCTAATAAATTGTCATAGATCTTCTTCAATTCCATGTCTATTACAATGTAGAAACTTTTGAAAACTATTAGAAATTTATACTCCACATGTTAATCCCAACATATGCATATATTAAACCAAGGTGTTTTTCATTTTATTTTTTTAGTCACACCAAAAACTCATAGAGAGGAGAATGATTTTCTTTCGCCATGTATTTATTAACCAATATGAAACTCCATTGATGTATATGGGAAAATATCAACAAGCGAGTAGTATTTTCATATGCAACTTTGCATAAAAGTCAACTACTTAGGCCATTCCAACTCATTTTGTTTGCATAAAGTCCCATGTGTGTAGGAAATTTTTGATTGAGAGACAACCTTATGAAGATTATCGATTTTAAGGGACACTTGAATTTTTACACTTCTTTCGGCCACCACCTTAACTCTTGAAACTCTTCTTCATCCCTTAAGTTTTTTTTATCCTAATTTTAGACTATATCACCCCATAGGGCCCCTAGACTACACTAGGTGATCCTCCTCATCTTTTTATGCTCACATGACTTGATATTTTTTTAATATCCCAAGTATGTCTAATAAATTGTCATAGATCTTCTTCAATTCCATGTCTATTACAATGTAGAAACATTTGAAAACTATTAGAAATTTATACTCCACATGTTAATCCCAACATATGCATATATTAAACCAAGGTGTTTTTCATTTTATTTTTATAGTATTTTTTTTTCAACATTAAATTACTCATATGGGTGAAAATGATTAAAGTGGGATGTCATATTTTAGTTTTAACCATGGTAATTGGTAACTCATTAGGATTACTTGAGTGAGGTTTAAGTTCAAAGCCAATGCTTTCCATTATAACCCAAGAGTATATCCAACAACCTGCAAGCTAGATATACTAATAAGTTATGGATTAGAAACGGTCGAGATGCTTGGAGACCTATTCTTCTATCCTTATCACAATGAATTGATGTTTCTTTGAGAATTTAAACCCATGTGAAGAGAGTGTGAAACTTACCTCTCTACCATTTGATTTGTTGACATCTTGACTCTAAAATTTGAAGTACATGGGGATGAGATTTGATCCATTTATGTGCATCGTTCACAAAATCATTTAATGCAATCTATTTGGGTGCATCAATACATTCCACCCCTACCTCAAGGTGACCCCATGGCCTAAGAAAAAGTCTTCACGAGAATTGAACTTTTCCCACTTGTGAAAAAGTGAGATGTCATATTATGGGAAAGTGAACAAGAGAATCATGGAACTACTTAACGCTAAGATGAAGTTACTAATTTTGTAGTATCTAGAATGAAGAAAAGGGGAATAAAACAAGAGGAAATCATATTAAACTTGGATGTAGAGGATTGTTTCTAACCAAAGTGTATCAAGGAACCATAATTTTATAAGGAATGCATAAATCTTAATGAAAACATTTTTGATGGGATATTATTATGATTAGGAAATGTTGCATAATTTGATTTATGAAAAAGGTTTTTGATTGGGTATTATCATGGTTACTAAATGTTGCATTTTCAATTTCTAAGAGTTTATGTCACTGAAAGGTTGAAAATATGACATGTTGTTAATGTTGATCCATTTGGATACAAGTGAATTAGAACGACGTTGGTTTATGCAAATAGTTCATAGTTTTGTGATTATGGTTTTTTAATTTATGAAAATAGATTGAATATTTAAAAGCAATTTCATAATTAGGTTTTTTTGTTCATGAAAGTAGATAAAAAAATTTCCATTTATGTTTTTTTATTATGTTTTTCCATTTCTTTTATCAAAAAGGAAAAATAGTACAATATAGGGTAGGGATCCTAGTGCCATCTACTTGAGAGATGTAAATTCTACCTTAAACCAAGAGTTTTTTACAAAATTGTGATGTTGAAGACCACTAGAACATTGTTGGCTTAATTTTGTTGCATTTTAGTTCATACTTGTCATGACATATTTCTTAATTTGTTTGCATTAGATGTAAAACGTTACACATTAGGTATCTTGAAATGAAAATTAACATGTATATGCTACCCCATTCAATTGTGTGCATAATTTAGAACTAATAGTAAGAGGTAGTTATCCCCTTGGTTCTCAATTAGGTCTAGTTATCCCTTTAGTTCTCAATTAGATGGGTGCTTATGCTTAGTACCAATTGACTGCTGTAACACCCCGGTTTTGACCCCATGGTATTAAATTCCATATGATGTAAATATTGTATTAAATCATGGTGTGGAGCTCAAGGAAAAGGGCCCACCATGGGTTTAGTGTTTGATGTTTCGGTGATTAAAATCGATGCCGATGGTTTATGTGCTAGCCAGGCACAATGTGTTTTGAGACATCATGTAAAATGCAAATTAATAAAAATACCACAACTAGCTACGCACTGCAATGTTAAAGAGATGGGGGCATGATTTCACAAGGAATAGGGAGGGGGAATTATTCAAACCTTGAGCCTATGGGGAAAATCCAAATGTCTAAGGTAAAACCATAAAGTTGTCAACTACCCTTTTTGTCTTTTTGTGCCCAGTCATCTAAAAGTGGTTGAAGAAGTTATCTCCTTGGGATGGGAAAGGCATGGAGTTCAAATTCGAATTTGGGAGGTCACCCATTTTTGGAAAGTGTGTTTTTGACTTGTGGGGAAAGTAAAAGCTTGGGAAGGCATGCCCAATCCATTATGCACCCATGAATTTCATTTCTCACCCATCCTCAAGGATTTTTGGCTCCCTCATGCATCACAAAGAGATGGAGCTCTCCTCCATGGTTTGACTGTCATTTCCTTCCATTCTCCATACTTAGAATGCATTCTGGGTGTTGCTGGGGTGAATGGGAAGGAAGGGGCCACAATTTTGGGGTTTTAGGAGGCCGTTTTTGCCACTGTGAGAAAGTTGGGATTTCTCCTCCACATTTTTCTGCATATTTCTTGTTTTCTCAAAGCTGGGAAACTCGTTTTTGGGTTGCCAGCGAGTGGGAGAAGAGACCCACGAATTTTGGTTGTTGTTGAATTCCTTTTTTCCACATTAGGGATATAAACAACTCTGGAAAATCGAATTTCTGTCATAGGGATGTTTTCCCCATTTTATTGTGCCGGTTGTAATTACAAATCTTGTTTTTGGCAATGCCCAACGAATGGGAGAATAGATCCACAATATGAGGGTTTAATGAGGCCATTTTTACCCCTGTGAAGCCCCAAAACATTTCTTGAAAACGTATTTCCTCATGCTCGGTTGTTTTCCCCAATTGTCATTTATGTATTGGTTCCCAAGTACATTTTGTCCATATCAAATAGTTGTGTATGACTGTGTTTGATTAAATGGGTTGACTGTGCATTTGATGCAAGTGTGGCTTGGTTGGGTAAGTCCAAGGAACCCATGTCTTGTTGGTTAGTTTCCTTAGCAACATGTAAAACCCAATTTCTTATTGGCTTGGATGGACAGTCTATGAAACCCACTGGTGTGTATGCTTGACTGTGGATTTTTTGGTTTTGGGTTATGTGTGAGCCTGTTATTTCCCTAGTACCTTGTGGAATCATGCCCATCTCGGGGGTGGAAGTGATGCTGAGAGATTGATGAGCACACTAGCCTATGGTTCGTCAGAACATTGCAGCGACATAGATAATACCGTCGGCGAAACATGAAGGCAAGAGTTGCCATATTCAATTTGAATGGAAGGGCATCCATTTGGTGGGAACACTTCAAGCAAGTAAAGAGGATCGGTGAGAGGAGACTAAAGTGGAAATAGTTCAAGAAGTTTTTCAAGCAGAAATACCTCTCTGACAAGTATTATGATGACAAGGTTAAGGAGTTCCATGAGCTGAGATTGGGATAGAAAACCATGGAAGAGTATGCAAATCAGTTCTTGGAATTGTTGAGGTATGTCTCGTACATTAGAGATGAAAAAGTGAAGGTCCCACGGTTTTCGAGTGGATTGCCTCAGTCTTACAAAGATAGAATTGAGTTTTATGAACCTAGAACTCTTGAAGAAGCAATAAGGAAGGCTAAGTATTGCTATGAGAAATGCAAAGGTAAACCCGATTACCATAAGGCATGGGAGGACAAGAAGAATGAGAAGTTTGACCAAAGAAGGAAAGGTTTCCAACCTTCTAGCTTCAGGAATCAGCAAAAGCAGCCATCCCAAGCTGTGAGTAAGCCAGTTGGAGTTATAGGAGATAAGCCTAAGGATCCACAATAGAATAGACGACCACCTCAATGTTGGAAATTTAGAGGGCCCCACATGCACAGAAATTGTCCACTTGAGAATGAGAGTGTAAGACCAGCTTACAACATTCAAGAAGCAGAAACAGTGGGCCAAGTAGCAAGGGTAGTCCCTAGGATTTATGCATCACTAGAGGAATGCCAGGCAAATCACAAGTCAACTGTGGTTGAAGTTGCAGATAAGATTGTTGAGCAATATGTTTCTATTTTGATTTACCCTAGTTCTACTCATAGTTACATTACCGTCTAGAGTAGTGGAGATTTGTGCTTTTAAGAAAGTAAAGCATAGGAAATCTTGGTTAGTTCAGCTAGCCACTGGAACTAAGAGAAAGGTCAGTGAAGTGGTAGAGAAATGTCCATTGGTCATGAATGGGTTGGTCACTTGTGTAGATCTGAATGTTCTACCACTTGGTTCCTATGATGTTCTCATTGGAATGGATTGGTTAGAAGCTCATAGAGTAAAACTTGATTGTTACAATAAGGCTTTCAAATGCATGGATGAATAAAGGAACCCAGTAGTTGTGAAAGGTATTCCAAAGGTGGTTTCAGTAAGGTAGGTTTCAACAATGCAGTTGAAAAAGTTATGTAGGAAAGGTTGCCAGTTGTATGCAGCTCATATTTTGGAGGCAACAGGGGACGAAACTCCTAGGTTGGAGGACTATCAGGTGTTACAGGAATTCAAGGATGTGTTTCCTGATGAGATTCCAGGGATTCCTCCAAAGAGGGACATTGATTTCACAATTGAACTTGTGCCAAGAGCAGCACCAGTTTCCAAGACACCCTACAGGATGAGTACACCAGAGATGCTAGAACTGAAGATGCAACTACAAGAGTTGTTGGAAAAGAAGTATATTAGGCCGAGTGTGTCTCCTTGGGGAGCACCAGTTCTATTTGTAAAGAAGAAATATGGTACACTCAGGTTGTGTATTGATTAAAAACAACTGAACAAGGTTACTGTGAATAATAAATATCCTTTGCCTAGGATTGATGACTTCTTTGATCAAATGAGAGGAGCAAAGGTATTTTCCAAGATTGACTTGAGGTCTAGTTACCATTAGGTGAGAATCAAGGATGAAGACATTCATAAGATAGCCTTCAAAACAAGGTATGGACATTATGAGTTTGTAGTGGTACCATTTGGTCTCACAAATGCACCAGCTACATTTATGTGCCTTATGAACAGTGTCTTCAGCAGGTATTTGGACAAGTTTGTTCTTTTTTTCCTTGATGACATTCTTATTTATTCTAAGAATGAGGAAGAGCATGAAGAGCATTTGAGATTGACATTGCAATTACTCCGAGAGCATCAGGTGTATGCAAAGTTGAGCAAGTGTGACTTCTATAGAGATAGAATTCAATATTTGGGTCACATTATCTCAAAAGAGGGTATATCTGTGGACCCTAAAAAGATTGAAACAATTATGAATTGGCCTACTCCAAGAAATGTGACAGATGTCATATCTTTCATGGGACTTGCAGGATACTACAGGAGATTCATTGAAGGATTCTCCAAAGTTGCACATGTCATCACTTATTTGCAAAAGAAGGGGATAAAGTTTGAATGGACATCGAGGTGTGAATAAAGCTTCCAACAGTTGAAGAATATTCTCACCAGTGCACTAATATTAAAAGTTGCAGATCCAGAGAAATATTTTGTGGTGTGTACCGATGCATGCAGACAAGGGCTTGGAGGAGTCCTTATGCAAGACAACCACATGATATGTTATGAGTTGAGAAATTTGAAGGAGCATGAGAAGAACTATGCCACTCATAATATAGAGCTTGCAGCCATAGTACATGCCCTCAAGATGTGGAGGCATTACTTGATGGGTAGAATATTTGAACTAAGGACAAACCATTGTGGTCTAAAGTATCTATTTGATCAACCTACTCTGAATGCTAGGCAAGCAATATGGCTGGAGTTTTTATGTGAGTTTGATTTTGAAATCAAGCACATAAAGGGGAAAGAGAATAAGGTAGCTGATGCACTTAGCAAGAAGGTGTAAGAAATGCATGTGGCATCTCTTAGTATTTTCCAATTAGAATTGAGGCAGCAAATTGATAATCATGTTGCTGGAGATGAATGGTATGAGCTAGTGCCAGACAAATTGCAGCAGCAAAGCCTTGAGAAGAGGTATGAGGGATATAAATTGGAAGAAGATGGAATTCTTACCTATAAAGGTAGATTTTGTATTCCAAATGTAGCAGATTTGAGGAGAGTTTTTATGGAGGAAATCCATCAAACTCTGTATTCTGGTCACCCAGGATACTAGAAGATGATTGCTACTGCCAGAAAATAGTACTTTTGGCCAGGAATGAAAAATGACATGGCTAAATACATTTTGAGGTGCATGAAATGTCTGCAGGTAAAGGTTGAGCATCAACACCCTGCAGGTTTGTTGCAGCCTTTTCCAGTTCCAGAATGGAAATGGGAGGTTATCTCCATGGATTTTATTATGGGATTGCCGGTGACTTGGAGGCAACATGATTCCATGATGGTTGTGGTGGACAAGTTGACTAAGGCAGCACATTTTATACCGGTGAAGTCTACGCATAAGACTAATGACATTGCAAATATCTTCATGAAGGATATTTTCAAATTGCATGGATTGTTGAAGGCAATAGTCTCTGATAGAGATGTCAAGTTCACTTTCAATTTTCGTAAGGGGTTGTTTGCAGATTTGGGTACAAAGCTAAACTTCAGCACTGCCTACCATCCTCAGATAGATGGACAGACAGAGAAGGTTAATCATGTGCTCGAAGATATGCTTCGCATGTATGTGATGGACAAACCAACCAAGTGGGAATATTACTTACACTTGGTAGAGTTTGCTTATAACAATGGATAGCAGGCATCCTTGGGGATGAGTCTGTATGAAGCTTTGTATGGAAGAAGGTGTAGGACACCAGTGACTTGGGATAATCTAGTGAACAGGGTTGTGCTTGGTCCAGAATTGCTCAAGGAAATGGAGCAAAATGTTGTAAAGATCAGGCAGAATCTTAAAGCAGCACAGGACAAAAAGAAAAGATATGAAGATAAGCATAGGGTGAACACGGAGTTCAGTTTTTGGGATCATGTTTACCTTAGAGTGAGGGAAAGGAAGAGTTCCTTGAATCTTGGAAGTTGTGCCAAGCTGTCACCAAGATATTGTGGGTCGTTTGAAGTGCTTGAAAGAATAGGGTCAGTTGCATATAGAATTGCATTTCCTACTAGCACTAGAGCTCATAATGTTTTTCATGTTTCTTTTCTTAATAGATATGTACATGATTCTAACCATGTGATAAATTGAGATGTGATTTAGGTGGAACTCGAGGGAGAGTTCCAAACCGGGCCAATGCACATCCTTGACAGGAAGGTCATAATGCTCCGAAACCGGGCCATAGGGTAGGTAAAGGTGCAATGGGAGAACTATGGACCTGAAGAGGCTACGTGGGAGCTGGAGGATACCATGCGATTGGCACATCCATTTTTGTTCAATTCTGTGAAACATTGAGGCAGTACTAGTGTAGTACAGTGCTATTGAAGGGGGAGGGGAATGTAACACCCTGGTTTTGACCTCATTGCATTAAATGTACATGATGGATATATTGTAATTAATCATGGTGTGGAGCTAAAGGCAAAATCCCCACCATCGATTTGGTTGTGTTATGTTTCAGCGATTGGAATCGTTGCCGATGGTATATCGTGATATATGACACATATTAGTTTTGGCATCATGTAAATATGCATTTTAATTAAGTAAACCCCAACCAGGTATTTCAATGCAACCATATTAAAAAGGGCATGATTTTCCTAAGGATAGTGAGGGGGAATTATTGAACCTTGAACTGATGGGGAAAAATCTATGTGTCAACTACCCATTTAAAACTTCTATTGTTAGTTGGGGGTAGTTATGGCTGGGAAGTGGTCAGTGGCAAGACTATCAGTCCTTTCCCACACGCACACTCCACCAGCAGGCTCATTCTTTTACGCAGGCAGAGAAAACACCAGGGGACTCTTCCACTCTCCCACTCTCCATGGTTTTGTTCATCCTCACACATAGGATGGGGGATTTCCCATTCTCACGCAGAGACATTCTCTCTTCACCTTCTCATGCATAGGATTATTCATTTTTTTCCTCATGCAGGGAGCTAGAAAAACCGTTATTGTCACCAACGATTTTCCTATGCATGAGCCATTCACAATCGGGGCTGTGTGTATGTGTGTTTCCCTCACTGACTTGTGGTTTGGTGTATTATGTTTTCCCTTGTCCAAGTTGAGAATTAGATATTCTTTTCCATTTTTCAGACTGTGTGTCTTCCCGTTGTTTCAGCGTTGAAGATTGGGGCGGTTGCTTTCCCCACGTTTTTGTTGTTATGGTTTCACCTACACTTTGGGCTGCTATGGGTTATGAGTGAGTCGTTTTGGCCACGATAGGGCCAAGAACGACTCAGGGATCGAATTTCCCTGTCCAAGCTATAAATCACTTGTTTTGTTGTGTGTGTGTAGTGGTCGGTTTGTGGACTGTGTTGGAGTGGGAATGAGGGCTTGGTTTTCTTGATAAACCTGGTGTGTTTGGGAGCCACACAGATAGAGTTAGAGGGTTGGATTTCTTCTACACAACCCTTGAATAGCACTAGAAGGGAGGTTAGGGCCTGAGGGACTGTGTAACAGAGAAGGGACTAATTTCCTTATGTTGGGTGTGTGTGGGTGTCCTAGGAGTCAGGCTAGTTCTGGTGCAGGTGTCCTTAGCTCTTTAATGAGCTCACCAGCTTAGCATTCAGATTTTCCCAGCTCCTTGATGGCCTGATAAACCCAACCATGTTGGCTTGGTTGTCTTGTTGATGGCCTGATAAACCCAACTATGTTGGCTTGGATGATTTGTGTATCCTTGGCTATGTGTAAGCCTTCTTGTTCCTTATTCATGGGGGAAATCATGCCCAACTCGAGGGTGGAAGCGTTGCTGATAGATTGAGGAGCATGCTGGCCTATGGTTGGGTGAAACATTACAACGACGTAGCTGGTTGCGGAATGAGTTCTTTACAAGACAAGTATTCCTGTCTATTTTACTTATGCAATCATATTTGATGTTTAATGAATGATGATGAACATGTTAAATGCTGGAATGTATGGTTTTGTTTCTGATGTATGTTAAACAATTATGCATCTCTGCATGTTTTTACTTCCAAGCATTTTTCTTCAGTTTATATGTATGTAACTATTCATGGGGCTAGCTTCCCGGATGTTTAGTGGTATGGTAGCATCCTCTTCGTTGGTCGAAGGGTCAGAGACGTTACAACTGGGTTTGGACCAATGACATAAGCATGGTTCAAGTGAGAAACCATGAGCTGGGAATATATCAAAACGACCAAATGATCGATATCATGAGATGCATTCTCAGTTAAAAATCATATTACTACATGGTACTTGGCTATGTTGTTGGTAGAAGGACCCAAGAAAACCACTCATGAACTAATTAAGTCATTGGCTTGGGAATATAGTACCTAGGTGACTGAGGCCAGATTCAGGGTTTGGCAGCAAGCGTCGTCAACAAAATGATAGAAGAGAGACATCTGCAGAATTTAAATCATAACATGGAATAAGCAGTGTTGGACAATAACCCAAAACCATAATAAAATAAAATAAAACACTTAAAAAGTCAAATATACGCATATATACAAGGTACTGATGAAAAATGTTCAAAGCATAGTACCTCTTCAGGTACACCCCATTGCGAGGCTACCCGAAGGGTATCCTATCATAGTCCACTAACTCGTAGGCCCCTTTTTCCAAGACTTTGTTAACGATGTAGGGACCATGCCACATTGATTTGAGCTTCCCTTTCCCAAGTTTATCATGTTTCTTATCACAGGTCAGAACTAGATATCCTTAACTGAAAACATGAGGTTGAACCGATTTATCATACTAAGCCCTGATTCATTTCTTTTGTGATTCATTAGCCAAAGCGACATCTTGTCGAGTCTCGTCAAGGTTAGTTAAATAAATAAAACATTCTTCCTTGGTGGAAGTGTTGGGTAGCAGCTCAATATATATATTTAGTGACGAAATTTCACATTCAATAGGTAGAACAACTTCTAGTCCGTACACCAATTGGAAAGGCATGAAACCGGGCGCTGTTTTCATAGAAGTTCTATAGGCCCAAAGTGTTGAGAACAAAATTAAATGCTAGTTTGCTTTATGTTCTCCAACCATCCTATGAAGCATGGTCTTAAGGACCATCTTAATGGCTTCAACTTGGCCATTAGATTATGGACAGTATGGAGTTGATTTTTCATGACGAAAACCCAACCTGGCACTTAGCTCAACCATAATCTGATTATGGAACCAACATCCATGATCAGTCACTATGGCTTTAGGAAATCAAAACCTAGAGATGATGTGGTTAAACAGAAAAAGGGAGGAAGTCTTACCATCCTCGACATTTGTAGGAATTTTCTCATCCCATTTCGTGAAATAATAAACAACCACAATAATGTAACCGTGCCCCTCGACTGAGGTAGGATTACAATACATAAATTCAAATACCCCCCATTTGGAAAAAGGGAAAATGGTAATGACAGGGTGTAACAAAGTAGAGCGCACACTTTTTTTGGGATAAAAAATCTCACAGGGTGGGAATTTTTTGACTGCTTCATGGAAATCCTTGAATATTGAGGGCCAAAATTACCCAGTGCCAAGAATGTTCTGAGCTGTAGCCATCCCTAAAAGATGAATTCCACACGCTTCAGAGTGGCAGTCATTCAAGACTTGTTCAGCCTCATCGTGAGTTCAGAATCATCGGATAATGGAAGCAATACCACGCCGATATAAGGTATCATTGAGAATCAGATAATATTTTGCATGATAACGAATGCATCAACAATCATCACAAGATATTTCAGGACAAAATATTTGATTTTAGAGATATACAATCAAATCTCCATACCAAGGGTCATTCATGCTGATTAGGAACAAGAATTCATTCGGAAATGAATCATTGGGCTCAGTTTCCATAATAGCACGAGGAAGATCACACATCAACTCTGCGAAAACTACGGTCTTCTTGGAAGTGGTCTTAGAGAACTCAAGGTCAAATTCCTGCATGATAACAATCTAATGGGAATACTTGCCCCCTAGTACCTGACCAGCTAGAATGTAGTACATAGGGTTTTGACCTGCGAGAATAGTAGTGGTGCGAAGTACTATGTAATGAAGAAATCATTGTACAACAACGACCATATCAAAATCTAACTTCTCTACATGTGAGTATTGAGTTTTACAGTCTAGAAGACTCTTACTAAGATAATAAATCACATGTTCTTGCCCGTTTGAATCCTCCTGCACGAGAACCATGCCAATGGTAGTAGTGGAGGAAACACCACATAGGAGAAATTATTTTGAATAAATAGGAGGGTGTAACACAGGTTAGTGTGTTATAGCATGTTTCAAATTATCAAAAGCTCATTGAGCTTGATCATCCCAAACAAAAGGAGTGTTCTTTTTCAACATACGCATCTAAGCATGATTTTTCTTTGCAAAATTGCACATGAAATGACGAAGAAAGTTTTCCTTCCCTTGCAAACTTTGGAGTTCAGTGATGTTGACCAGGGGAGGGGGTGGGGTAAGGCCAAAATTGCAACAATATTCAAGGCTTTTATCTAGATACCATCCTTGGAAACAACAAAGCCAAGAAGACACCCAATTTCCAGTATGCACTTATGTGGATTAAGACGAATGTGATAATGAAGACATCAAAAGAAGATGTCTCTAAGATGCCATGAATGATCCTCTCTCTATTGTGAATGAGTGGGGAGTTCATCCAGATATGGCTCCACTATGTTCTTGATATCATGGAACGCATAATACATGGCCCATTGGAAAGTAGCTCCAACATTATTCAAGAAAAAAAGTAACTTGTGTTAATCAAAGCTTCTCCACGAAAAATGAATGTTGTTTTATGTTGGTCTACGGGTAATATTTCAATATTATTGTAGCTAGAAAATCCATCCATGAAGGATAAGATGACACTTCCAGCACAGTGGTTGATTATTCGATAAATATGGGGAGTAGGAAAGTTGTCCTTTTAGACAAGCCTTATTCAAATGCCTAAAATCGATGCAAACCCTAATAGTGCATTGCTTCTTGGAAACATGAAAAGTATTAGATACCACTCAGTTAAAGGAACAATATAAATAAACCCATCTTTCAAAAGTTTTTCAACCTCATATTTTATGGCTGCAGCTTTCCTTAGGTGGACCTGGCAGAGTTTCTTCCTAATCGGTTTTTCCATCGGATAAGTATTGATCTCATGTATGATGATGGAAGGGTCAATAATCGACATTTCTTCGTAAATACAGGAAAAAAAATCCCATAATTCCTTGAAAAGAGATCGATATTCTTCAGTTTCTATTGCTAAATAGTTTTGACCAATGTGAACTTGTTCAAAAATCCTAGTCTTGATTGATATGTCGATGGGAATAGTTGGCGTGATGTTGCACAAATTCCCTTGAGAGTTAACACCCTGCAATAACAAAGGTGTTTGAGGATACTCGACGATAACAAAATTGATAAGAAAAACAAGATTAGAATCCATCGAATTGGCATTAGGAAGAAAACAATATCTATAATGACGATCTCCCTATTAGGATTCATACAAACTCATAATATCCATAACAAAATTGCCTGATGGGAAAGTCTATAAGAGATAATCCAGATTTGGGATATCGGAAACTATCCAATAGGGTAGATGGTGAGTATCTGATGCTACTAAGTGTTGATCATCAATGTCGACATTAGAATCAGATTGAATGGCATGGTAGAGGGCGTCGTGAGAACCTCAATAAGACAACTTAGAAATCTCTTTTCCTTTGGGCATGCCCCCAGTTGTGGATGATATCATATTCATTGTGGAAAATTACATACTAGGAGGGGAAGCAGTGGATGAAAATACTCCCATAAGGGATGAATATTTCAAAATTCCCACTCCTATGGATTGATAAGGAGGAGGGGTTTTCCCCAACATAGGAACATTATTTTTCGTGGTACTAGTGATATCAAGCGAACAATAAACAAGTTGATAAATGGTTACACAATTGAACACATGTAAAGCACCTAGTTGATGTCATACACAATAAATCCTCCAAAGGTTGGTTTCTGTATCTCACGGAGATGGTGGGCCTTAGATAGAAGGGATATGAATGAATTAGCCAACTGGAATTGGACTTTGGATCTCGCGGAGATAACTAGCTAACTGAACTTTTGGATTGAGTGTTATTACATGTATAACGATGAACCTCTGATATGGAGTCTATGTTAAGTGAGATCACAGATATTCCCCTGGTGAGGGAATCAGAGAGTGAAAAATATTGACAAAGCAATGACCATCATAGCATAAAACCAATTTCTCCCCAATAGCAAGTTGTAATCTAATGGAGCATCGATCACTTCTACCTGGATAGAAATAGTATTTCCCCCCATCTTGATAGATATTGTCGATAGCAATTCGTGAGGTTGGAAACCTCTCCTGTCAAAGGCCTTCAAGGTCATTTGTGACTTGTTAAGCTTAGGAGAACCAATGGCTCTCCAACAAGACATAGAAAAAACCGAGGTGTAAGCTCCCTCGTCTAATATAGTTTGATGAACCTTCCTACACACTACCGTATTCGTGATTTGAAATGTGAATTTCTAGGATAGCCTCGATTTGTAAATATCCACATTAAACATGATCATAGTGGAATTATTCGGATATAAGGCCCCTAGGGATGAAAACAAATTTTTTCTTTGCACAGGGAAACTTTGGAGAACCTCCATAGTGAACATGGCCCAACGTGCTTGATCCAAATCTTTGACAACGTTGTAGAATTGGGTAGCTCATGCATTAGGGTTAAAAAATGACTTCCAAAGTGTAATCTTGGGAGGGTGTGAAATCATATCAAGACTAGGTTTATCTATGGTAAGAGGGTCATTAGAAGGAGGTGGAGGAGAAGGATTAAGTGGACGATTCTTCTTAGGAGAATCACCCTCCTCTTTCTTCTTGGGAAGTTTGTTATATGTATTATTTTGTGTGTTCAACGCAAAAGTATCAGCAGATATCATTCTAATTTCCTCGATATAGGAAGAGTAACCATGCAAAGAGGTATGATATATTAATTGTTGCTAAGACGGGAAAGGGTTGGCAAGAACTGCAGTTGTGGGATTAATTTAAAAAAAATTATTGATATATTCATGTCAAGGACACTCTTTCATGAAGTGATCACCTCTACATAATAGGTAGGGGTACTTAGCTTTTTGCTTAGGTTTAGACTCGTTCTCTAGATTTGTGGTCTTAGGATTCTCCTTCTAGTTTCTAGACTTTTTAGCTTTACCTTTACTTTTCTTCTTATTACTGGGTGTTTGAGAAGATTAAATAACATTCACCTTAGTGGAATCTGTATGAGTAGAAGAATCAATAGTATAAGAACTCTGCTGCTTGGCAGGCTTCGTTGTGGATGGAGTTTGGATTGAACCAACAACTCCCTGCACAGGAGTTTCAATAGGTGGATTGGTAGGATCAATGCTAGGATAAGGGGAATTAGGAATCAAATCATATAAATTATGAGACTTAGAATAACTAAGTACAAATATTGAGCCCGAATAATAGCCTACTCCTCTGTAAAAGCACCGCTCATATTGACATCACGGTTAATAGGAGAAAGCAAATATTTAGTGAACCAATCATCTAAAATTTGATCCAGAATACAAGGAGCCTTTATTAACCTTCTACGTCTCCTCCACTCATGAGTATTATCTGATATGTGAGTGGAAGTATTCTTTCAAAGATAAGTCAAAAGATCCATCTGAGTTTCATATCAAATGGGTTGTTGTAAATGGGTTAAGAATATAGTTTCAAATGAATTGAAATCCATAAATGAGTGTTGTGGAAGTTCAATATACCACTTAGCAGTTGTATCAGTTAAGGTTCTTTGGAAGAGACTCAAATTATTGGAGTCATCCATTAGGGAGTTTGAAGAACACCATAGATGCAAGGTCATAACATGATTTTTGGGGTCTTCACCCTACTTCCCATCAAACTTGGGTATGTCTGATGGTAACTTGAAAAGGATTGTAGGACATTAAGGGGCATGTTGGATTTGATCATTAATTAACTTGGACAAGTTTGGTAAGTACAAAGTAACAAAAAATTGGAGTTGTCGGTTGGGTTGAGTGTACTCGTAATACCGATAAGGCATTTGTGGATGAGTAGGACCGTAAGTAGATTGATAAACCAGTGGTGATGACATTCCCATTACCATTTGATTGGGTGGTGTATTCACAAATGATCCTCCTGAGGGCACTCTAGGTGGTGGGCCACCTGGAGAAGGTGTACCTCCAACAGGTGGGATTCTAGGTGGAGGAGGTCCTCCATGTGGAGGGGGTCCTCTAGATAGGAAAGGTCCTCCAATTGGAGGGCTTCTCCATGTGGTGGACCTTTAGAAGGTGGAAATCCATGTGGTGGTACTCTAGAAGGGGGTCCTTTAGGTGGTGTCCCTCTAGGTGGTGGTCCTCTAGAAGTCATTCCTCCAGGTAGTGGTCCTACAGAAGGCAATCCTCCAAATGGTGGTCCTCTAGAAGGTGTTCCTCCAGGTGTTGTCCCTCTGGAAGGCAGTCCTCTAGAAGGAAAACCTCCCAAAGGAGTACCTCTAGGTGGGGTACCTACAAAAGGTGGACCTCAATAGCCTCCAGCAGTATTGAAAAATGGTCCTCCAGTTACAGGGACATTTGAGAAATTAGGTCGCCCCAATGGGGTATACATATTTCCTAGATAAAGCATTATGGGATAAACAACTATTAATGATGTAGGTTGATAATTTTGATTGATTACAGGTAGTTTAGTTCCTAAATAATTATAACCCCATGAAGGTTCAATAAAGGTAGGTTGAACCCATGAGGGTTGTCCCATACTAGAAGAGGGAATAACCATGTTGGTACTCATAGAAGGTATACTAACTATTGGTTGTCCCACAACCATATTTTTCCCCATACTAGAAATAGTTCCCCTGGTTGATGAAACAACTGGAGTTGGGGAATTCCCTCGAGTGGTAGAATCTACAAGATAACTATAAATAGATGGGGAACTTTGAGCTGGTGGGGTAGGGATGGAGGGTTGACCTAGGTCATAAGTGACTACATTTTGAACAAGTGACCCTGAGTTAGCAGCCACATGAGATGGTGAAGGAACATAATAAAGGGGGAAGGACAATTCCGAATGTTGGGGTATAGGAGAAAAACTCCTCATTTTATCCCCCATCCTACGCAAATGAGCAAGAGTTTCTTGGATTGGTGCGAGTATTTCTTCATTTGTAGCTAATCTAGTTTCTCATAGTGGGGTAACATAAGGTAAACTAGTATTTATGTATTTAAAAATATCATGTCCTAGAGAAATCTCCCAAAAAGGATTTTTTGGACCAAATTATGAATCCACAGTATCGTCTGATGGGTGGGTAAAGACCAAATCTTGTGCACCAAGTTAACCCTCCATTAGAAAATGAAAGGTTGTATATTCTGCAGAAGGTTGTTGAAATAACACAAGAGTGAAATAAATTTCTTCTCTGGATTAAGTGACTAGAAGTCCTTCTACATAGGAATTAGTCGTAGTCGGTTAGTCCATGGTTTCCCTTTCTGTTTCTTCCATAATAGGAGGAATTTAGGTGTCAAACCTTGCAACTTGCGAGACCTTCTCATAGGTTCATCAGCCAAAATGTTGACCAAAAAAATCCTACTATAGGGTTTTATCTAAGGAAGAGACCACACACAAACAATTCTATGGAAGCTAAAGTCACAAGAAAAATTAAATGAGAAGAGGGGTTGATGAAATCTGGTTCCTCATATTTCCTAGATAAGGAATTATGTGATAAAAAACTCTTGACGATGTAGCTAGAGGAATATTAACCATGCAAAGAGGTATGATATATTAATTGTTGTTGAGATGGGAAAGGGTCGTTAAGCACTGCATGTGTGGGATTAATTTTCAAAAACTTATTGATCTCTTCATATCAAGGACACTCTTTTGTGAAGTGATCACCTCCACACAACAAGTAGGGGTACTTAGGTTTTTGCTCAGGTTTAGACTCGTTCTCTGGATTTGTGGTCTTAGGAGTCTCCTGCTAGTTTCTAGAATTTTTATCTTTAGCTTTACCTTTCTTCTTATTACTGGGTGTTTGTGAAGATTGAATAACATTCACCTCAGTGCAAGCCATATGAGTAGAAGTAGTAGTATCATAACTCTGCTGCTTGGCAGGCTTCTTTGTGGATGGAGTTTGGATTGAACCAAAAACCCCATGTACAGGAGTTTCAATAGGTGGATTGGTAGGATCAATGCTAGCAAAATGGAAATCAAGAATCAAATCATATAAAGTCTCAGATTTAGAATAACTATGTCCAAATATTGAGCCCGACTAATAGCTTGCTCCTTTGTAATAGAACCGCTCATAGCCACATCATGGTCAATAGGAGGAAACAAAGATTTACTGAACCAATCAGCTAAAATTTGATCCAGAATAGGAGCCTTAATTAACCTTCTACATCTCCTCCACTCATGAATATGATCTGATATGTGAATGGAAGTATTCTGTCGAAGATAAGTCAAAATATTTGTACCAGTTTCATGTCGAATGGGAAGCTGTAAATGGGTCAAGAATATAGTTTCAAATGAATTAAAATACATAAACACGTGCTGTAGAAGATCAATATACCACTTAGCAATCATTCCAGTCAAGGTTCTCTAGAAGAGCCTCAAACGGATGGAGTCATCTAGAAGAACACCACAGATGGAAGACCATAACATGATTTTTGGGGTATTCACCTTGCTTCCCATAAAACTTGGGTATGTTTGATGGTAACTTGAATGGGATTGTAGGATAGTAAGGGGCATGTTGGATTTGATAATTAATCAACTTGGACAAGTTTGGTAAGTCCAAAGTAACAAAAAATGGGAGTTGTCAACTGGGTTGAGTGTACTCGTAATACTGATAAGGCATTTGTGGAAAAGTAGGACCGTAGGTAGATTAATAAGGAGGTGGCGATGATGTTCCCATTATCATTTGATTGGATGGTGGATTCACAAATGATCCTCTTGAGGGAACTTCAGGTGGTGGGCCACCTAGAGGAGGTGTACCTCCAATAGGTGGGCTTCTAGGTGGAGGAGGTCCTCCGTGTGGAGTTCCTCTTGGTGGAGGGGGTCCTCTAGATAGGGGCCCTCAAGGATGAAGGGTTCCTCCATGTCGTGTAACTTTGGAAGGTTGAACTCCATGTGGTGGTCCTCCAAGAGTAGGTCCTCCAGAAGGAGGTCCTCCAGGTGGTGGTCCTCTAGAAGGCGTTCCTCCAGGTGGTATCCCTCCAGAAGATGGTCCTACAGAAGGAGAACCTCTAAATGGAGTACCTCAAGGTGGGGTACCTACAAAAGGTGGACCTCCATAACCTCTAGTAGTATTGAAAAATGGTCCTCTAGTTATAGGGACATTTGAGAAATTAGGTCGCCCTAATGGGGTATACATATTTCCTAGATAAAGCATTATGGGATAAACAACTCTTGACGATGTAGGTTGATAATTTTGATTGATTACAAGTAGTTTAGTTCCTAGATAATTATAACCCCATGAAGGTTCGATAAAGGTAGGTTCAACCCACGAGGGTTTTCCCATATTAGAAGAGGGAATAACCATGTTGGTACTCGTAGAAGGTATACTAACTGTTGGTTGTCCCACAACCATATTTTCCCCATACTAGAAATAGTTCCCCTAGTTGATGAAACAACTAGAGCTGGAGAATTCCCCATAGTGGTAGAATCTGAAGGATAACTATAAATAGATAGGGAACTATGAGCTGGTGGGGTAGGGATGGAGGGTTGACCTAGGTCATAAGCGACTACATTTTGAACTAGTGACCCTGAGTTAGGAGCCACATGAGATGGTGAAGGAACATGGTAAGGGGGGAAGGATAATTACAAATGTTGGGATAGAGGAGAAACACTCCTCCTCATGTTATCCCCATCCCACACAAACGAAAAAGAGTTTCTTGGATTGGTGCGATGATTTCTTCATTTGTGACAAATTGATTTTCTCGTAGGGGGGTAACATAAGGTAAACTAGTAGTTTTGTATTCATAAATATCTTGTCTTAGAGAAGTCTCCCAAAAAGGATTACTTAGACCAAATTTTGAAGCCATGGTATCATCTAATGGGCGGGTAAAGACCCAATCTTGTGCACCAGGTTAACCCTCCATTAGAAAATGAAAGGTTGTATATTCTGCAAAAAGATGTTGAACCACTAGTGGAAAATGAGAGATTAGTGACCAGGAGACCACAATTTTTGGTCACCACATTTTTTTTCAAGGGATAAATGACCAAAATTAATAAATTTAAGTGAGCTAACTAAAAAATACCAAGATAAATGACCACTTTTGGTCACGAGATAAAAACCAACTTAAAACGACCAAGATAAATGACCAAATTTGGTCACGAGATAAAAACCAACTTCAAACGACCAAGATAAATGACCAAATTTGGTCACAGGATATCTAGACTAAAAATGACCACATAACAATTGGTCATTTATTTGGTCATTTTTAGTTGTCACTCCGACAATGAAAAAAATTACAAATTTGACAATGAATTTTTACATTTTACTAAATTCTAACATATATATAATATATATTTACACGCCCATATATTAACAAAACTGAATTAATGCAACCCAAGTATATGTTAATTTGGACATGACCTTGGCATATACAAAAACCCACTAAACCTTGGCATATAATGTTAATTATAAGGCTAATTTGCATGACTTTGACATATAATTATAATTTTTATAGGCTAATTTGGACACGATCTTGGTACCTTGGCTAATTAAATCGGTGGAATCCACGTTAGTTAAAGGGTATTTTGCTATTTGGACCAGCGGTCGTTATAGAAAAAATTATATTATCTAGACCTTAGAAGATCAAGTACTCATATAATATGGGAGCGATAAACATTTTCATCATCATATTATGCACTCAAAATGGACTAAATTCACATAATAAACTCAATTCACATAATGAACTCAATCTTAGCTTTAATATAACCTACAAGACATTTGTGGATAACAAAAACATGTTGACCATGTTATGTCAACCATCGATTCCATAGACATTTTGTACTCATCTATGTATTGTTTATTAAAATAATATAAATATATAAACTCATTAAAGTTAATATATAAATTAGTTTACCATATAAAATATTTATATTAAAAACCTATAAATATTACATACAAAATAATTAATACAAAACATTTTTTCCAACACATAAATTTATATTAAAAATCTATAAATATTACATACAAAATAAATTAATACAAAACACTTTTTCTATAACACACATATATATAATAAAAAATACATTTAATACAAAACAATATTATACCAGTATAATAATAATAACAATATATTATAACAAACTATACAATATTGTAAAAAAACTATATATATTATACATCTAAACATAATATTTTTTATATTAAAAACCTATAAATATTAAATACAAAATAATTAATACAAAACATTTTTTCTAACACATAAATTTATATTAAAAACCTATAAATATTACATACAAAATAAATTAATACAAAACATTTTTTCTATACTATATATATATAATAAAAAATACATTTAATACAAGACAATATTATACCAATATAATAATAATAACAATATATTGTAACAAACTATACAATATTGTTAAAAAACTATATTATGCATTTAAACATAATACTATAACTAACTCCATCGACAATATCGAACAAATTTGGTACTAAATACTGGACTAACCATGCTGATTAATTCTTCGACCTCCAAATGGGAAAGTGATTAATAACACCTTGCACACCCTGAACTAGTCAGGTAGCGCCAGTGATTAATGATGGGCATATTTTGCAACCCTGCACCAGTTCAAGCACCCCGACAAATCGATATTCGGTCCCAAATATTTCCCTTTGGTAGGAGCAAGTGGTTGGTTGGTTGTGAGAGGATGAATCAGGTCTGAGAGGCATCTTTGGGCATCTATTAGGCCATGCAGATTGAAATTGAGACACCGGTTGAGGGGTTTGAAAAATTGGCTATATATTTTCAATTGCTGCCATGGATAGAAGGGCATTGGAGCAAACTTGGAGGATTTGAAGAGGCATGCATAGAATTCTGGAGCATTGGAGTTGAATTTGCAGTCGAAATCCCATTCACAGGTTAGTAAATTCCATTCTTTTTAATAAACTTTAAATACAAGGTTTCTCTGGTTTATTTTTTTCCTATGAAAAAAAAATGCTGGTCCACATTATGGAGTACACCCGTTATTACATGGTTTCTCTGGTTCCCCATAGGTTTTTTCACTATTTTAGAAGGCCCTTCTCCATATCTATTTCCACACACATTCTAGCACAGGAATAGTTACCTCCTTTTGTCTTAGCTCAGTCAATAAAATGACCCTGCTTGTTTCTAATGTCTTTGAGAGTGGATTCATCCCAAAAGATTATGGGGAGGTATGGCAGCTTGACCCACTCAGGGGCTACATAGATATCCATATCTGGATCAAATCCTAGGGTCCAATGGGTGAGGAACATTCCCTTGGAACCCATGAGATCTGAAGCTCAGGTCTCTCTCCTCCTTGCTATGAAATAAAAACAAAAAAAATCTCAACCACAAGCAACATCAAATACATTACCTTGACTCTTGGGAGCCTAATTCTACAGAATCCATGTGTGAATTGCTAGAGGACTAGGCCAAAGTCCTATAAAATTTCCTATTAGAGTTCACTCATGCATAATAAGGGCTTTTCTCTTTTCCTTTGAAGACGAAATGCCTAGCTTGGGAATGGCTTCTGCCCTCTTTACGAACCAGTTCTGCATTGGGTACTTCACATTGGTTGACTTTGAGGATCTGAGTAAATAAAGGAACACCTCTACCTTAGATTTAGAAGGATCATCCATACTGAAAACACCAAGGGAATCTCAACCTCGGCTTTTTCAGGCTGCAGTAGAAAATGAGGTGGACAACTTTGGCTACCAAAGACGGTGGTGATTGCAGGCTTCATTTAGGGTAAACCCTAGCCATTGGGGGTGTTGATTTTTCTATTTCCTCATCTAATAATTATTTCCTTAAGATTCCAAAACAAAATTGCATGCCACTGTTATCATAGAATAATTACACTGAAAGGAAGATGCAGAGAGAATAGAATATAATTCCAAACTTCATTTGGCATAGTGGGTTTGTTCAGAAAATATATGAAAGCTGATCAATTCTGCTTATAATTTTTTCCTGTTGAAACTATCACCCTGGTAATATTAATATGGCCATAGCTTGTATTTATTAATTTTCAGTATTTTTTCCAAGTCTAGAAGAGGTTGAGGTTGATGATATCGATTTGTCTTTTTTCTGAATGTTGAAAACAAATCCTGGCAGACTCATAGAAAAACCACATAGAAAACATAGAAAACATCACTAGGTGACCACCTTGTATTGAGCAGTAAAACCCCATAACATTAATGATTAGTTTCTAACTCTAGATGATACCCTTCAGTATGTTATTCATAGACATAAATAAGGATTCTTTTCCGAGGACCACCATGTACTAGTTTAGGCAAATTTGGTTGAAAGAACTTAGTTCTCTGAATCTTTCTTGGACAAGTTCACAAAGGTCTAAAGATGATGAAGAAAGAGGTATTCTTCATCAAGGTATCATTATCAACTTTTTCACTATGAGAGGCCTAATGCCACTTTGTCAGATATCTCTAGGTGACCATCTTGGACTGAGAAATAAAACCCCATAACATTAGTGTCTAACTCCAGATGAAGCTCTTCAGTATGTACTATGTTCTGTTGATTATGGTAATTTGATGAAAATCGTTAGACACCTAGAGATGTACAATTTTGATATACAGTTAAAGCACATCTTGGAATATATTTTTTTTATTGTTTTGTTAGTCCCGCCTGGAAATCCCTTACATTGGCATGCATTTCTGTGGTATATTCCAATTGAATTAACTTTGAGTTCCATTGATTACTGTTGGTTATTCATAGATATCAATTAAATATCTTTTCCTTGGACCAGCATGTATTGGTATAGACAAATTTGATTAAAAGACCTTGGTTTTCCAAGCATGGTGCTATTTTGGCAGTACACATTATCTTTAAATCTATTAGGTAGAAAGACGGATTGCCACAAAAAACATTTTCAAAAACTATATTATGCTTCTTGACATCCCTCGCAGGTGTAAATTATTAATAACTTAAATTACTAGGTTTTTCATTGAATATATGACTGAATTGAATTGATGCTTGTGTACTTCATATCAATAGCAGAGTTATTGCTTTGAATTGTATTCTGCATTATACTATGTTCCTGTTTCTATAGTTTGGAATGCAATGAGTGCCTTGGTAACTGTGACATTTTAGCTTGCTTTGTATTCTTAGCTGATGTATTCATGTGATATATCAATTTTCCAGGTACCGGAGGTATTCAATCAATGAACATGGAACACGAGACATCCCTGCAATGATTGAAAAAATCCATGAGATAAATATGTCTGAGCTAAGACAGTTGAAAGCTGATGAGGAATCTTCTGATGCAACAGACAATCTTCCTTATTCAGTTTGTGTTGTTTCTCACTGTCTTGGTGGAGATACCATGTTGATGTATTTGGTGACCAGGTGCCTAAAAGGCCTTCCAAATCGACTTTCAAGGCTGACTCTATTATCACCTACAAGATTTCATGAGGATGCTGCTATGATCTTCAAATTATTTGAGTATTTTCTTCCTGCTTTTGCTCCAATTTTAGCTCCCATGATACCTAGGATATATATACCTACAAAAAAAATTTGGATGCTTTTCCACAAATTAGCTCGGGATTTTAAGAATTATCCTGCAATAGGAGGACTTGTACAGACCTTGTTCAGCTATGTTGTTGGTGGGGATAGCTCAAATTGGGTAGGTGTGGTAGGTACACCACACTATAATATGAATGACATTCCAGGAGTCTCCTACCGGGTTGCAGTACACTTAGCGCAGATGATACATGCAAATAAATTTCTTATGTATGATTTTGGGAGTTCATTTGCTAATATGGAAACCTATGGTATGCCTTATCCATTAAACATTGGGGAAAACTATGGTGTCATTGATATTCCAGTTGATGTAGTCGTTGGTCTAAAGGAAAGACTCATATCTCGTTCCATGGTGATGAATTAATACCAGATGATGAAAGAAGCTGGAGTCCAAGTCTCATACAATGAGTTTGAATATGCTCATCTTGACTTTGCTTTTTCTCACAAGGAGGAGATTCTCACATATGTTATGTCACGACTCCAGGTTGGGTCATTGCCAACAATGAAAGGTTTTGATTCTAAATCAACAAAATCAAGGAAGTCTGGTTACGACAGTCAGAAATATCAAGGGAGTAGGGGCATGAGAAAGTCCAGCAAGCATTCATCTCACAGATAATTTGGCAAGCAAGACAACATTTCAACAGATGTCAAATTTCCTAAACAACCAACAAGTCCCATTTCAAGCTGCAGTTCTTCAGAAGGATCTTCAACATTAGCAAACACATAACTAAGTGGAGGCTCAAATGGAAAAGAACAGTTTTCAGCGATGTTTTGGAAAGGAAGATGCAGAGAGAATAGTATATAATTCCAAACTTCATTTGGCATAGTGGGTTTGTTTAGAAAATATATGAAAGCTGATCAATTCTTCTTATAATTTTTTCCTGTTGAAACTATCACCCTGGTAATATTAATATGGCCATAGCTTATATTTATTAATTTTCAGTATTTTTTCCAAGTCTAGAAGAGGTTGAGGTTGATGATATCGATTTGTATTTTTTCTGAATGTTGAAAACAAATCCCTGGCAGACTCATAGAAAAACCAACCCACTCACAAGATTGTAATTATTGCCTTCTTTAGGTTCCAATCTTGGTTCGGATATATGATCATCTTTGAACAACTCCCAAGGATCCTCCTCTTTTGTGATTGCAATATTTAGTACGAATTCTTACCTCTGCAATTGGTTGTATTGTGGGCTGGCACATGGAAACTGGTGATCCCTCTAGCTGGAAGTAGTTCCCCATCCTTATACAATCAGATAAGTTTCAGGGTCTCCTGCTATTCTTGCACAACCACTTCTAGATTAGTGACCTTTATAGGTACATGCGGTGCCTCTACTTTCTTCTTTCCATCATCTTTATGTCAATATTCTTTAAATTAAATGCTAGATGTTGAGGATTTCTTGGAGAAAAGACAACAGATATTTTAGCAGGTTAAGGAGATTCTCAGACTAGCCCATGATAGTATAAAATCCCAGCAGGACCAGCACCATAGTGAGTATGAATTAAATTACCAGGTTTTTCATTGAATATATGACTGAATTGAATTGATGCTTGTGTACTTCATATCAATAGCAGAGTTATTGCTTTGAATCATATTCTGCATTATACTATGTTCATGTTTCTATAGTTTGGAATGCAATGAGTGCCTTGGTAACTGTGCCATTTTAGCTTTCTTTGTATTCTTAACTGATCTATTCATGTGATATACCAATTTTCCACGTATCAGAGGTATTCAATCAATGAACATGGAACACAAGACATCCCTACAATGATTGAAAAAATCCATGAGATAAATATGTCTGAGCTAAGACAGTTGAAAGCTGATGAGGAATCTTCTAATGCAATAGACAATCTTCCTTATTCAGTTTGTGTTGTTTCTCACAGTCTTGGTGGAGCTGCCATGTTGATGTATTTGGTGACCAGGTGCCTAAAAGGCCTTCCACATCGACTTTCAAGGCTGACTCTATTATCACCTGCAGGATTTCATGAGGATGCTGCTATGATCTTCAAATTATTTGAGTATTTTCTTCTTGATTTTGCTCCAATTTTAGCTCCCTTGATACCTGGGCTATATATACCTACAAAATTTTTTTGGATGCTTTTCCACAAATTAGCTCGGGATTTTCAGAATTATCCTACAATAGGAAGACTTGTACAGACCTTGTTCAGCTATGTTGTTGGTGGGGATAGCTCAAATTGATTAGGTGTGGTACGTACACCACACTATAATATGAATGACATTCCAGGAGTCTCCTATCGGGTTGCAGTACACTTAGCACAGATGAAACATGGAAATAAATTTCTTACGTATGATTTTGGGAGTTCATATGCTAATATGGAAACCTATGTTATGCCTTACCCATTAGACATTGGGGAAAAATATGGTGTCATTGATATTCCAGTTGATGTAGTCACTGGTCTAAAGGATAAACTCTTACCTCGTTCCATGGTGATGAAGCACTACCAGATAATGAAATAAGCTGGAGTCCAAGTCTCATACAAATGAGTTTGAATATGCTCATCTTGACTTCACTTTTTCTCACAAGGACGAGATTCTCACATATGTTATGTCACGAGTCCAGGTTGGGTCATCGCCAATAATGAAAGGTTTTGATTCTAAATCAACAAAATCAAGGAAGTCTGGTTACGGCAGTCATAAATATCAAGGGAGTAGGGGCACGAGAAATTCCAGCAAGCATTCATCTTGCAAATAATTTGGCAAGTAAGACAACATTTCTACAGATGACAAATTGCCTAAACAACCAACAAGTCCCATTTCAGGTTGTAGTTCTTCAGAAGGATCTTCAACATCAGCGAACACATAACTAAGTGGAGGCTCAAATGGAAAAGAACAATTTTCAGCGATGTTTTGGAAAGGAAGATGCATAGAGAATAGTATATAATTCCAAACTCCATTTGGCATAGTGGGTTTGTTCAGAAAATATATGAAAGCTGATCAATTCTGCTTATAATTTTTTCCTGTTGAAACTATCACCCTGGTAATATTAATATGGCCATAGCTTATATTTATTAATTTTCAGTATTTTTTCCAAGTCTAGAAGAGGTTGAGGTTGATGATATCGATTTGTCTTTTTTCTTAATGTTGAAAACAAATCCCTGGCAGACTCATAGAAAAACCAACCCACTCACAAGATTGTAATTATTGCCTTTTTTAGGTTCCAATCCTAGTTTGGATATATGATCATCTTTCAACAACTCCCAAGGATCCTCCTCTTTTGTGCTTGCAATATTTAGTACGAATTCTTACTTTTGCAATTGGGTGTATTATGGGGTGGCACATGGAAACTGGTGATCCCTCTAGCTGGAAGTAGATTCCCATCCTTATACAATCAGATAAGTTTTAGGGTCTCCTGCTATTCCTGCACAACCACTTCTAGTTAGTGACCTTTATATGTACATGCAGTGCCTCTACTTTCTTCTTTCCATCCTCTTTATGTCAATATTCTTTAAATTAAATGCTAGCTATTGAGTATTTCTTGGAGAAAAGACAACAGATATTTTAGCAGGTTAAGGAGATTCTCAGACTAGTCCATGATAGTATAAAATCCTAGCAGGACTAGAACCGCAGTGAATATGAATTTGAAGAGGGAAGTTGTGTTTTCTTGAGGCTACACCTTTATAAGCAGAGGTCTCTCAAAGATAAAGGGGTGGAGAAACCTGGACCTAAATACCATGTGCCTTATGAGTTTCTATAAAGGGTGGGACAAGTTGCATATACTTGAGCTGCCATTAGGGTCATGAGTGCATAACCATTCATGTCTCATACTTGAAAAAAGTGGTATGGAATTTTTTTTAAAATTCAATGTTTTGCCTCCCCTAAATGATAAACGACATATTCTTCTGATTCTAATGTATTTTTTTGGTAACTATAGAAAATAAGTTGAGGACTAAGGTACTGTTAGAATACCTCATTCAGTGGAAGGATTTTCCATTGGAGGATACCACATGGGAAAGACCTAAAATAGCGCAACATCCAACACTAAATTTGTTTTGGAGGGAAGATGTTGAACTAGGGACTTTCTTTTCAGCTAAAAGTTAAAACTGGGTGAATCATTGTATGATTCATACTGCAAACTAGTTGAAGTAGAAATTCCACTCCCAAAGAGAAACACTTCCAATTGTTGTAGAAGAATTCTAGCATCTAATAGAATCTCCCACTATGAGTGCAATGTTGTGTTCTCTCCCACTGTGAGTGCAATGTTGTGTTTTGAAGGTCTGATTGGACCTCTAAGACTTGTTGATTATATAAATGCTTGTTTACCGCCCTATTCTCTTAATGCAAAATGATAAATTGCACCCCTGTGAAGCAAACCCTTCCAGCTGTACTAGTCACCCATTGATGAGAGAATGGAGGATCTGGTGAACACACCATTATCTTTTCAAGATGCACTTGTTGCTTTGTTTGACCACAGTGATCATACACTTCAAAGGCACGTAAAAATATTGTAAAAACATTGTTAGGAATCCCTAGGTTACACCCCTGTCATCTTAAACTAGCCTAGCTACCATCCTCTTCAGCCCTAGCCAACTTATCCCTCAATGCAAGGCCATTTACATCATTGATTTGGCCTATAGAACCTAACGGCCCGCATTACACTCACCTTGGATTGTATGCTTTCCTCCATGATCCCAAGGCCATAAACCTTCATTGCAAGGGCTCTAGGATCCTTATTGAGCCATATTCATACCTCTCAGCCCTCCATAAAATCTTAACTGTAGATTCATAAAGGAGGAAACCATCACCATATTTCCTTAGCTCATTTGACCCTACACCAACCTACCAACACCCCTTTGACACCTAAGCTATAAACTCTCAAACGTTGCACACCCTAGGCCCTAATATAGTCCCAAAGATCACTGTTGGTTAAAATTTGTTTGGTTTGTCTTCCCATAATTCCCTTCTACCACAAGGAACCTACTTTATTGTGATTGTCTTCTCAGCCAGCCATCTATTGGACACCTAAAACATAAACACAAGAAGATCATAAAGCTTTACCATCTGATCTATTTTGGATGCTTATTTAATGGTAAATATCAGTATTATTAGTCTCTGCAACTTGTTGAAATTATTGCCATAAGCATGACATATTTATTTATCCTTTGATTGGGAATCTTGAATAACACTTGTCATCGTATTTATCTTGCGTACTGTCATACTGAAAATTGCATTCTTAAGTTGAAGATTTTTATTTTGAATTTCATTGGCATTTGGCATACCTGGGTATTATCTCTATCCCACAGTGATGCTTGGCATACATATTGATTAATTGATTGCTTCTATTATCAGTATAATTTCGTAGGTGTAAGTTTAGTATTGAAAACTTTCCCATAAACCAAATCTGAACTACATATCACTACCATGCAATTACAATACTGACATTGGGATTGTGTTTATACTTGGTGCAAAAACTTTGGAATCCTTTTCATCACTCTTGAAGTAAATAAATTGGAGATAGCGTGCATATTAAAACATAAGAAGAGATGCAATTTCCAACAACAGTACATGCTATGACAGTGATATCCGTTTTGTCGTTGGGTTTGCTTGAGGTATACATACCATACACCTTTGAAATTCACACTTGATTTAATACTTTATTTTTGGAAATTGTTTTGGTCACCTTGATAGTTTTATTTCCTTGATATCTACAAGAGAATCATGTTATTTTAAACATTTTATGAGTTTTGGAATAATTCTGGAACATAACCATTGTATAGTCAACAAATATGAATCATTTGGGCATATTGATTTAAAACTGGGAATCACTGACAGTGTAAATTCTCCTTCCTTTTGGCAAGCACCATAGATCAATATTTGGAAACATATTTTTGTTTGGCATCACTGAGTTTTTAGTACTTGGGGCATATTACAGTTGTGTGAAAGTCATTGTTTACATTTACACCTGATTGCAAGGTTCGTATGACATACATTTTCTTTGGCTTCGTATGACATACGTGATTGCAAGATTCTATTTATGCAGCCATAAAATCTAATTCACAACATTTTATTTTTACAGGTTGATAAGTGCAGCTGAGCAGAAAATAGACTCACTTCTTCCTCCCTATCAAAAGCAGTTGAAGATGCCAAACCTAGAGTACTTGAGCGCCTCTCGGATTACTCACTTGATAGAGGTAAGCATGAGTTAATGTATGAAGTATCTTGTTGTATATAGGATTTAAAAAAATTATCATAGTGATACTAAAATGAGCTGATAAATAATGAATATATAATATCAATGATTTTTCATACTGAAAATTGCATTCTTAAGTTGAAGATTTTTATTGTGATTTTCATTGGCATTTGGCATACATGGGTATTATCTGTATCTCACAGTGATACTTGGCATACATATTGATTAATTGATTACTTATATTATCAATATAATTTCATAAGTGCAAGTTTAGTATTGGAAACTTTCATATAAACCAAATCTGAACTACATATCACTACCTTGCAATTACAGTACTGACATTGGGATTGTGTTTATACTTGGTGCAAAAAATTTGGAATCCTTTTCATCACTCTTGAAGTATATAGATTGTAGATAGCATGTATATTGAAACATAAGAAGAGCTACAACTTCCAACAGCAGTACATGCTATGACAATGATATCCGTTTTGTCGTTGGGTTTGCTTGAGGAATACTATGCACCTTGGAAATTTACACTTGATTTAATACTTCATTTCTGGAAATTGTTTTGGTCAGATTGACAGTTTTATTTGCTTGATATCTACAAGAGAATCGTGTTATTTTAAGCATTTGATGAGTTTTAGAACCATTCTGGAACATAACTACTATATAGTCAACAAATTTGAATCATTTGGGCATATTGATTTGAAACTGGAAATTACTGACAGTGTAAATTCTCCTTCCTTTTGGAAAGCACTATAAATCAATATTTGGAAACATATATGTGTTTGGCATCACTGATTTTAGTACTTGGGACATATTGCAGTTGTGTGAAAGTCATTGTTTACATTTACACATGATTGCAAGATTCATATGACATACATTTTCTTTGGCTTCGCATGACCTACGAGATTGCAAAATTTTGTTTCTACAACCATAAAATCTAATTCACAATAGTTTATTTTTACAGGTTGATAAGTGCAGCTGAGCAGAAATTAAACTCACTTCTTCCTCCCTATCGAAAGCAACTGAAGATGCCAAACCTAAAGTACTTGAGTGTCTCTGGTATTACTCACTTGATAGAGGTAAGCATGAGTTAATGTATGACGTATCTTGTTGTATATACCATTGCATAATTGTTTTTTATTTCTCGTACACCAAATAACTGCATGAAAGATAATACATTAATGTGTTTTGAATCCTGATTGTTTTGAATTCTTGATTTGAATTTGTTAGATTAGATTTTCCTATTTTGCACATGAATTTGGTTATTGTTCTACTTTATAGTTCATTGTTTTTCTATTAAGATTTTTTTATTGGATTTTGCAGGAGTGAACCTAACCAAGTGGGCCATTAAGTATGAAGAGCCTGTTTGCTGAGGCTTTTCCATTGAGTATGAAGAGCCCGCTGTTGAGGCTTTGAAGCTGCTAAGCATGGGTTAATTAAAGTTGCCGCAGGATTTAAGTATGGCTTAGCAGCTAAGTACAAGTGAGATGGTTTAGCTATTATAAAATTTTGAAAAGTCATCGATGTACTAGATGATTTTCATGCTAAGGATTTTCCATTGAGTATGAAGACCCTATTGTTGAGGATTTTAAGCTGCTAAGTATGGGTTAATTGAAGCTGCCGCGGGATCTAAGTATGGCTTAGCAGCCAAGCACAAGTGGGATGGTTTAGCTATTGTAATATTTTGAAAAGTCATCGATGTACTAGATGATTTTCATGTAAAGTTATATGGAGATAGTTTTTGAGAAAACTCATATTTATTGTAATATTTGACATTCCATATATATAATATAATTTGTGTGGTTTAAAATGTATATGGTTGTATATTATATTTTTTATAAGTGTTGTAATTAACTAATTAATGTGACATTGCATAATTCACATGCGTATTAGATAATGATAAATAATGTATGCTTTTTTTTTTAATTTAAACATGATAACATATTAAAAATTTATATTGATTAATAACGAACACCATCAAAACTATTAAAATATAATAACCACATAAAATGACTTAAAATGACTAAATTAGTGACCAATAAATGAGATTAATGACCAAAATTCGCATATAAAATGACCAAAAATTGAGAGATACATGACCAAACAATGAGATATAAATGACCAAAATTCGTATATCAATGACCAAAAAATAGTTTTGGTGGCTAATTTACGGTCTTTTATTACGCGACCAAATTTGTTCATATTCTAGTTTGTCATGTGGTCATTAATTTCCTCATAAATGTGGTCATATATTTGGTCATTTATTCAAATATATGACCAAATTAATGACCAAATATATGACCAAATTAATGACCAGCTGACAAGCTATAAATGACCAAAATAAAAATGACCAATTTTGGTCGCGTAATAAAAGACCGTAAATTAGCCACCAACGATCGCCAAACCAAAAGTGGTCATTGATATGCAGATTTTGGTCATTTTTTGGGTCACTTATCTCTCATTTTCCACTAGTGAACTAACACAAGAGTGGAATACATTTCTTCTCTGGATTAAATGACTAGAATTCCTTGTACATAGGAATCGGTCGTAGCCTATTAGTCCATGGTTTCCCTTTCCATTTCTTCCACAACAGGAGGAAAGTTAGGTGGCAACCTTGCAACCTGCAAGACCTTCTCACAGGTAAATCATCCAGAATGTTGGATGAAAAACTCCCACTCTAGGGTTTTATCTAAGGAAGATACCACACACAAACAATTCTATGCAAGCTAAGGTCACAAGCAAACTTAAATGACAAGAGGGGTTGATGAAAGCCAATTCCTCACTAGTATTTTCAAGTTGTCACAACTCATGATATACCACAGGGTTCAATAGTAAAACATGACAAGGAGGATTGGGTTCGTACCCTTTCATGAATACCTAATTACCTGGAAAACACGTTCGCAGTATCTCCCCGAGTGTTGTTCTCGGTGTATTGTTCCAACAAGATGGCCAAAATCATTTTCTCAATTGGTTAGGGAGTCTTAGAAGGGTCTCCTGATATACACAAGGTATGTGGGAGTTCAAATCTGTATAAGTGCACAATCGTCCGAAAAGGGCCTTCCTATATACCACTGAGTATGTGAAGTACCTTTCTATATACCTCAATGGTACACAAAAGTTCGTTTGATATACCAACAATACGTGGAAGAACCAAATGATCCCAGGGATGCAGTGTAGGAAAAAAGTGACATATCCTATGATTGTAGATTCCAAAACATGTCTTATAACCTATCACTCAAGTTACTAAGAAAATTTAACCTAAACTAGTGCTCAATTTTATCTTTTACGGTTAGGTGAATGCATGAGGTGAGTACATAAAAGTAAAACCATGCAATATGCTCATGCAAATGATTTCACTTCCATTTTATGGTATGCCCTACTTTACAGAAGCGATAGAAGTTCAATTCTCATTTTTTCAAAACAAACAAATCCCAAGCAAAAGTATTGAACTATATTTCCCCCCTATGGCAAGAATGCAAAACTTCTACTTCAAATCTTTGAAAAGGAACAAAACAAGATATTGTTTTGAAAATAAAGATGCTACCACTAGTTAACTCACAAAACTCATTTAATTTTTCAAAATGGAAAAAGCTTAAAAGCAATCTATTGTTCTTTTGTCGAGAAGAAAATATATGGAAAGAAATATGAACATCAACACCTAAAAGTTAATGAGACTGATCAAGAAACTAATAGTTCATCCCTATGCTTAAAGCTTATGATCAATTTCCTCTCAAAATTTTCAATAATAAGCATGAAAACAAACTCTTAACAAACTATGAAGAATGCATAAGTCAAACCGCTTTCCTTTCAGTTGATTAACAACACTTGGATATTAGAATATAAAATCACTTTTCAAAAACAACTTATTCTTTCAAACTAAAACCAAACGAATCAAGAAGCCTCAAGGGCCAAATCAAAACTAACTCTTGAAGTATTAGCAGTTCAAGCCTAAAAACAAAATATGGATATGGATTAATGATCTCAGTTAACAATGACAAAGACAAAAAATATTTATAAACTAAATCATAAATGCAAGATCTCAAAAATAAAAAAGGGATTAAAACCTTACCTGGAATTGTAGGCTGATAGATAAACACAAAGAGTTACTCTCTGAGCACCACGAGTTGTCCACAATAATAGAGCAGTGGCATCACTCTCAATAAAATGATAATGTGCAGTGGAACCACTTTCTGCCTTAAGGAAATGTGTGGTGGCTTCTCTTTCTACGCTTCCCAGGTGTGGTGGCTTCTCTTTCTATACTTCCCAGGTGTGGTGGCTAATGGAGACTTTGAAATCACACATAGAAGCGAAAAAATAAAAATGATAAAGCTTAAATACTAGATCTGATCAACATAGAAGAGTAAGGTTCTAAATTATTAGAGGTAGAAGGAGGAAAATTTAACAATTTCAAGTCAGATCTAACTAATTAACAAGCATATCTGAATAATAAACAAAAATTGAAAATGAGAGCCAGTTAAAAAACAAAACCAATTTTTTTTATCTATTCTCCCTGGTATGTTTGCTAATTTTGTTACCATAAATACTCAACCAATGAGGGAAAAGGTTGTTTCCCTAGCCTGAAACACTCAGTACTAGAACAAAGAAGTCACAACATAAAAGAACTTTCCCTAATATTACATAGATTTCTTGAATTAAAATACTCTTTTACCTCTGACAAGCTATAAAAGGCTGGTCTTTGGAGTGTCTGATCTCCACATATGTCCTGCAAGCTACACAACAAAAACACCCAATAGATTGGAGTAAAAATCTATTCTATGATCTTATGTTTTCTTTTTGGAAAATTGGTGGAACCCCCCTGACTATTAGGGTTTCCATTGGCTAAGTAACCGCGAACCATGGGCATCTAAGCTGTCAAAATCACCTAGGGATCGCCCCCGGCCTGGACCGCACCAACCCTTAACATGGTTGGATTTTTTGGTATCCGATGGGATTAGAACCGGTGACCTTTCATCTTACGGGGTGTCTTAACCATACCTTGTCACCAACTGTTCTACATCTCCTGGATTATTCTATGATATTATGTTAAGAACCAAGGAATTCAACAATAAACATAATGATTCAAACAAAATGATTTTCATGGGAAATAAACCTTTATTTGCATTGATAAAATGGAGAGAGAGAGCATACAACCTAATCCTTGGTGTTGAGAAACCATTCTCAAATGAACCTTTCCTCAAAGATTCAAGATTTCCTACAAGTAATTCACTAATCTTGGCTAAACGTTTCCATAGTTTAGATGCAATAACATAATCCCCCCTCTTACCCATGGGGGATAAGATATTAATTAAAGACATAGGAGGATATAATAGGTTGATGATCTTATTTGTGACGTGGAGGGAGGATCCTATAATGATGGATCTCGAGCTCCAGGTGGTCACGAACCATAGGGATTAGGCTCCACAAGGTCAAGCTTTGAGAAGCCTATCAAAGCTTCTATTTTTTCTTTTATAACTCAAGCATCTCTCTTTTTCCAAAGGGACATAGCGTTACTAGGTGATAACCGCACATTGCACAAACAAAAAAAGTGGTGGAATCGCTTACTACTCAAAGAAAAATATCATTACTGATATAGGTACTGCACCTTGACCACAAGGAAAGTGCGTTGGTGGAAAAAAGTGTGAAAATATTAATCCTTACCCATTTTCCACTTCAAAACTTAAGGATTTAATGAAAACACTGATACTTAGGTCCCATAACATGATGTTGATGAAAAATGTATGTAACAAAGAGAGAATAATTTAGCATAGACTAGTCAATTACCCAAAGGAAAATTGCACAAACAAGGAGAAAAAATTTGCATAATATGATTATATTCATGAATAAATAATTAATATGTAATACAATGGTTATACATATAGGATAATTTATATAGGATTCATATCTACCAACCTAAACTGACTCTGGAGGTAATTCCGTGTGGGAAAATCACCACTATATCTCACTAATGGAACTCTGAATCACTAAAAGAGTTCACACTTAGTTAACTGATGAGGGTAGGTGAGAAAATGTGCCCTAATTCCCCTGAATCATGGAAACTATCTACATGATAACTGAGAATAATATAACTGATGGGAATCGAAGCATAATTGGATTTAACTAAATACCTACTAGGGTCAACTACTAGATACTGCTGGTGGCACTAAGAGTGGGTTCCTAATTTACAGAGATTGGTACCTAGGGCACGTAAACTCATGCAGTTAGGTGCAGTAAGTGCAAAATGTCCCCTAGGTGTATTCCCCAAGAACTAGCAGAGTGATGAATACCTCCTGAGCTAGAAAAAATGGACAAATAGATTATGTGGTGAAAGGGAGGATTAATATTAATACCAAT
>LPNX011064324.1:138607-168446 GCA_001517045.1 Pseudotsuga menziesii
TGCTTCTAAAGATAAGGTCTCTATCCTTCTTTTCAAAGAAAAGTACACAATATCCTCTTCCATAGAAGTTGTGCTGCAAATATCCCACTAATAGTGGCCTCCAATTTTTGTTCATCCAAATTCCCATTGATCTTGGAGAAGATCGTAGCCCCATAAATTTTCCATCTAGACCACAATCGAAGAGATACAAAGCATTATGCTTGGTGGATGAAGAGGAAAGTTTAACCTAAAAAATAGAACCTAATTCAAATTATTTCAAAGGCTAATGCACCATAGAAATGGAAGGATGCAAGGAGGATACCAAGGATCATAAGGCCTCCTTCCCATATTCACGAGGTATTTCCTATTATTCATGGATAGAGATAAAGATAGGATATCCCCATATTTGAGGTTGGAGATCTCATGTCTTTCTCAAGACCACTTGAACTAACCCTTCGGGATCTCATTATTATGATACATATCTACACATATCAAATAATCTATATTTACCCATTTACTCCCATAACAATCTCTAGTGATATAAATAACTTTAACCATAAAAAAATATGCAAAATGTTTTGATACAACTAAAAAAACCTAATTCACTTAAAAAAAAAACATTTATCCAAACAGATTATTAAAATGATAACTTTAAAAAGCAATTTAAATTTATACTCATTCTCCTTATGCTCCATCATATTAGTGACTTCTAGCGATCTTTGGATACGAGCTTAAGGAATTTGAACTATGTCCATTGGTTCAAGTGCATTCCCCTTAGCCCTATAAAATAAGGACCACTTCTAAAGATAAGGTCTATATCCTCCTTTTTAAAGAGAAATACATTATATCCTCTTCGATAGAAGTTGTACTGCAAATATCCTACCAATAGTGGCCTCCAAATTTTGTTCAACCAAATTTTCATTGATCTTAGAGAAGGCTATAGACCCGTAAATTGTCCAACTAAACCATGATCAAAGAGAGACAAAACGTTCTACTTGGTACTTGAAGAGGATTTAAGTTTAACGTCCAAAATAGAAGCTAACTTGTCAAAGTTGGAAAGATAATGCACCATAGAAAGGGAAGGCCACAAGGAGGGCAACAATGCTTAAAAGGCGTTCTTCTTAGATTAAAAAAAAACATACCATGTTTTAAGAGAGAAACCATACCTGAAACTATACTACAATAATGCTTTAAAAGAACATATTACATCTTAGAAATATACTTTAATTATGCACTTAGTAGGCTGAGATTTTTTCTAAAATGCATATGCTCTATGTTGAGATTGCAAAATTAATTCTAAATATGAATGGATTTTACGAAAAAGAAACCACCTAAAATAAGTCTTTGGCAATGGAATTTTCCTTCAAATGATTTGGTCCATTTAAAATAGCCAAAACCACTATTTCAAAAATAATATTTCTTACCCAAAATTTAAAGGGATCACTTATTAACTCACTCTTTAATGAATCCTCCTATCATATGGGCATATATTTACACTTACACATATACCAAATGAGTGTATCAAGCAAGGGAGTTGTCTAATCAGAATTTAACTATGTTTTAATCAAGATTTTGATGGTAGAAATGGATTTAGCACCCTCAAAAACCCTTGAGGCACCCAAAATTGCATAACTTAAAAACTATGGTGAAACATTATCCTATTCCAACCCAAATTGTCCAATTTTTAAAATACGAATCAAGAAATATTTATGTAACCCCAAAATAAAAAAATACCATAAAATTATATTATTCATTAAATAATAATAAATTTAAAAATTATTAAAATAATAAATTTCAAAAAAAATTAAATTTATACTCATTCTCCTTACCCTTTGTTAAACTCGTTACTTCTACCATTGATATTTGGATACCATCTTACGGAAGTTGAACTTACTCCTCGCCCAACAACTTGGACCGTAAACTATGAAATTGTTAACCATAAACTATGGAATATAATGTGCATTTCCTAAGTGCAGTATATGTATATAAATGGGAATATATGGAAGAGTTGCGTGCAAAGGGTGCCGCGTTATTGAGTCTACCTATGTATGATTGATTGACAAGGCGCAAATTGATAGCTTAACACTGACACAGTCGAAAATTATCGCTTGCTTGATACTTTGCAGAAATTCCTGGCTTTGGTGTGACTCGATCTCGCAATACTCGGGGACTTTAAATTACTATCTCCATGTCTTATCTTATGTTGGTGGTTGGGATTGATGGCTTCCCATACATGTATTTGGTAGTAAAGGTAACATGGTTTTCCTTGGGTTTCTAGTATTTTTCCAATTTTGATGGATGTTGTCAGTGTTTTATGTTCACCATTGCTTTCCATTCTCTGCGTGCAATAGTTGAAAAAGGATATGAATTGAGAGCAAGTTTTCTTAGTGGTTTATTTTGTTTTTCATTTGATTTTTAGTTGGGTTTGTTTGGATTTGTCAAAGAAGCAACGTGTAGAAATTTTAGCAGCCTAGTGACCAGTGTCAATTTATTTATCCTCTTATTATCCTTATTTTTATTCCATTACTTATATCGATTGCAAGTTTTTTTCTATATTGTGGTTAATTTTGGTACATTTTAATGTAATTTTTTTAAGACTAAATTGCACAATGTATTGTCAACTTTTGATTCATTGAGAGTACAATGCCCCATGGGAAGCCCTACCTTCCCTTCATTGTCATATGATTAGCTAAGAATTTGTAACCTTTGATTCATTGAGAGTCATATGCCCCATGGGCATACCTACCATCTCTTCAATCTAATCCATGCAATGGAAAGCTAATAGGATTTTACCGTTAAACCACCTAAGATTACATAGATTTCTTGAATGAAAATACTCTTTTAACTCTGACAAGCTGTAAAAGGTTGGTCTTTGGAGTGTCTGATCTCCATAGATGTCGTGCAAGATCCACAACAAAAACACCCATTAGACCAGAGTAACAAACTAGTCTATGATCTTATGTTAATGAACAAGGAATTCAACAATAAACATAGTGATTCAAACACAATGATGTTCATGGAAAAGAAAATTTTATTTGCATTAATAAAATGGAGAGAGATTTGCATACAACTTAAGCCTTGGTGTTGAGAAACCCTTCTCAAATGAACCTTTCCTCAAAGATTCAATATTTCCTACAAGTCACTCAGCAATCTTGAATGAATTTTTCCAGAGTTTAGATGCAATAACATAATCTTCCCCCTCTTACCCATGGGGGGAAAGCTAGTATTTAAATCCATGGGAGGATATAGTAGGTTGAGGATATCATGGGTGAGGTGGAGGGAGGACACTATAATGATGGATCTCGAGCTCCAAGTGGTCATGAACCATAGGGATGAGGGTACACGAAGTCAAGCTTCGAGAAGACTCTCGAAGATTCTCTTTTTTTCTTTATAACTCGAGCACCGATCTTTGTCCACGGGGATAGAGCATTACTAGGTGAGAACCACACATTGAAAAAAGAGAACTAGCGGTGTCACGACTTACTGCGCAAAGGAAAAGAGTGTTACTGATATAGGTATTGTACCTTGACCACAAGGAAAGTGTGGTGGTGGCCAAAAGTTTGAAAATATTAATCCTTACCCATTTTCAATGTCAAAACTTGAGGATTTAAGGAAAACACCGATACGTAGGTCCCATAACATGATGTTGATGAGAAATGTGTGTAACAAAGAGAGAGAATAATTTAGCATAGCCTGATCAATTACTCATGGAAAAAGTGCACACGCATGGAGACAAAATTGGCATAATATGATTGTAGGAACAAGTTATCATTTCAAGGCAAGAGTGGATTGATCAAAGATATTCAACAAGAAAGATCATTCAACAGTACATTTACAATTTGATATATGTCTATATGTTTGACAACATGGCTACTAACCAATACAATGCATATCCATGTGAGATATAAACAACCACATATACTAGAATACAACGTAGAGTTGTGTGAAGAAGACTTAAATTTGGACATATCTACCAGACATACAATGTAGATCTATGTCATATAGACACAAATTTGAGCATATCCACGACCATACAAATGTGGATCTAAGCTAGGACTCATATAGATATTCCATCGCAACCTGGGAAAGCAATGTCTGCTTAACATACACCGAGGGGCTTTGTATCGTCTTCAATAAAGTACGATTCTAACCATGAAAATAAACGTCTTGATGTCGAACATGGTAGAAACCACTTGATAACCAATCAATGATGAAAAACATTAACAAGCGCAAGGGATATCACCATTAATGTCGATGATTCCCAAGATACCTCAGTACATTCCTCCGAATGTGAATAGATGATCTGACGTCAAACACTCGGTTGAATTTTTCGATCAAAGGTCAATGATGTAAAACTATTGTTGAAAGCGAGGAAATATGGCATTGATGTATATAGATCTCCAGGTACTTCTCAGTTTCGAATACTAATTCCTGGAATATGTATTGGATTCGACACGAATAGTCCCGTCGAAATAGGGCCATGATGGATCCCACATAAATGACATAAAACTCAGAGCCAAGTTTTGGAATTTGAGTATGAAGTAACCACAAGACTAACTCAAAGGTAACTGACAGAAAAGGTAGTTTTCATTGCAGAGGATAACTCTCAAAATGAATTTCCTTTGAACATTGGGTGGCACGATCGAAGACTTGGTAGCATTGACATGACAAGGCAGATACCAGGACATAATGCGACGTAGGACGATGCATTCTTTGAAAGACTCAAAGGAGTGATATGAATCATGAAAGTAGATCAACTTGTAGGAAAGATGAATACCCAATTGACTGAATGAAGTTATGATAGGTGCCATGTTAAAAGGGGACTAAAAACTTCCATTATACAAATGAAATACAAACCCCTTCCCTTAAATTTCCCCATCATGATTGATGAGTGCCTATTTTCATTTTAACGAGTCCAAAGAGGGTAACAAAAATTGGTTGTATCTTATCATGAGATAAGTCCATTCTCATATGTTTTCCAAACCTTAGAAAAGAGGGGTTCATTCCCAAAAGAGGGTCTCTTAGTATTTGGTTTAATGAGTCCATTGAAAGAAAACCTGGGATTGTTCATGTTTAGAGAGTCTGGACAAAGCAGAAGAAGAATCCAAAGTGTTCTTTTTCATACAATTTAGTCTCCGAGGCTCGAAAAAGTATAAAATAATGCCCTAGAGAACCCTTCTAGTCAATGAATAAAGTATACATTTTTCATAACTAGTCAATTCGAACCGAAAAGGGGGTAAACCACCATCGAAAGGATGACTCTTCATGTCCTTTTATGAGCATGAAGATGACAAGTTCACTCGATGATATTGTCACATTTTAAGAGTATGGAAAGAGCTTAAAGAGGACTCTATTAGGGTTTATTTTTCGTAGAAAGGTTTAATGAGTCCAAAAAAGAGGTAAAATTTGACATAAAAACTCAGTGTTAGGTTTAATGAGCACAACCAAAGTTTCAAAATAGCGCTCGGAAGAATTTTTTGTTTTGTGCGAGAGAAAAAAAGACAAAAAGAAACTCCTCCATATCTGAAAATATTATTTCTGCATATCCTGCAACCCTCAAAAACATTATTAGACCCCTTTTTAATAAAAAAAAGAATGTACTTTATAGGACCTCTTTAAGGTAAAAATTAATAAAATAATTAAAATAAAACCAAAAAAGTAAATAAAACCTAGTAAAAGGTTAAAAATATTTACCATTTGTTGTTTTACCCATTTGGAGAGCAAAAGAGCCCTTTTTAGCACAAATTTGGAATGCAGATTGCAATACCTACTGGAATATATCCTTAGGATGTGGAATCACCTGGAATATATTACTGGAATGAGTTCAAGAATGCAAAGGAAACTACTGGAATATATCCTTAGGATGTGGAATCTTGAGCAACAATAATTTAAGGTGGGCGCCCTCATTTTGACAGTGGACTCTAGTATATATACTTATAGACAAGTTTATCTAGGCGCAAAGCACCCATTTCATTGACTGGTCCTCTTGGTGGGGACATTACTAATCAGGGACTTATAGACCACTACTGCTTTTTGGGCACACAGATGAGTTGGAAGAAAATTCCCATTAAGGATGTGATGGACCTACCATTGAGAATAATATTATTCACTATGAAGCACAATTCCAGGGGACAGGGGCCCCATTAGGAATCCAGGTACCACATGCAGTATGTATTGAAAACTATGGCCCCAACAGTATTCAATTCAGTTGAAGCATTATTGTCCACATTAAAAGAGCAGTTGACCAAGTGTCGATGTGGAGAGATAAACCAATTCAGGTATGGCACAATCTTAGTGTCATTTTTTCTAGAGAGGGTTCCACTACTGAGACCACAGGTAGACTTCATTGAGCTTAGATCACATGATCCATGCATGCTCCGATAGGTGGAGGTCATGCCCCATCATGGTGGCGGTGGAACTAGGGTTAAGTACGGGGATGCCTTCTTTTGATTGTTGGATGAATAGCTCCTCATGATGGAGGACTATGCCTATGTTGACACAGACTTCAAAGGAAACCTAGACCTATCCCTGACTGTGGGCGAGTAGTGGGGAGACCTTGGTGAGTAGAACACTAAACTATGCATGTTTTTATAATTTGTAATCTTTTTTTTTAATTTTTATGAATGATAACAAGACATACTTCTTATTGTGCATATGTGGGTATTGCGCAATTAGGAGGATCATCTCCAATAGGTAGGTGAGTTAGTGCTCGATTTGTACATCACAATAATGATGAGATTACTGAAATTAAGGAAAACGTCAATAGGCTCACCTTAGACATCCCAAACATCTCGATGGACGATCTTCCCAAGAGATACCAGTGACACACAACTGGTGTGCCAGGAAGCTTTGGTCACTTGCTACATAGAGTGGCAAGGGATATCATGTGCTATCACGAGCACCATTAGGGTTCAACTGGATGTGTATAGTGAAATATCCTCACTTTAGTATTTTTTTTATTTTGTAGTGTTGAAAGATAATATGCTTCAATAGGGGTCTTAGGACCATATTTTTTGTAAAATAGTTATGATATCTATATCTATATCTATATATATATATATATATATATATATATATACTGACTCATATTTTTGTGGCCTACTTGGTTTTTGGTAATGGACTGTTATTTACATGGGACTATGTCTTTTACTATTTATTTATAATGTGTCATGTTACTTTACTTATCATTGTGTCAAGAATGAGCAATGTACCAATCCAACATATAATTAACAAGTGAATCAACAATTGAATTATAATATCTTGGAATTTGTTGATAAGTAATAGATTCAAATGATCTCTCTAGCAGATGTACCCTTCATAAAATACGAAGGAGAACTGGGTTCTGGATGGCATAAACATGGTTCAAGTGAGAAACCACGTGATGGGAATCCATCAAAATGAACAAATGATTGATATCACAAGATGCATTCTTGGTTAACAATCCTATCACCGCATGGTACTCGATGATGTTGTTGGTAGTAGGACCCAGGAAAACCGCTCCTGAAATAACTGAGTCATTGGCTTGGGAATGCAGTACCCACGAGGCTGGAGTGAGATTCAGGTGTAGAGGAAAGCACCATCAACAAAAACATAGAAAAGAGACATTTGCATAATTTAAATAATAACATGGAATAAGCATTGTTAGACAAGAACCAAAAACCATACTAAAATAACAAAATCACACTTAAAAAGTCAAATATACACATATATATATACAAAATATTGATGCAAAATGTTCTAAGCATAGTACCTCTTTAGGTACAACCCATTGTGAGGTTCCCCGAAGGGTATCCCATCATAGTCCACTAATTCGTAGGACCTTTTTTCAAAGACTTTGATAATAATGTAGGGACCATACCACATTGATTCCATCTTCCCTTTCCCAAGTTTACATGCTTCTTATCATAGGTCAGAACCATATCTCCTTCATTGAAAACATAAGGTTGAACCGCTTTATAATACTGAGCCCTGATCCATTTCTTGTGAGACTCATTATCCAAAGAGGCTTCTCATCGAGTCTCCTCAAGGTTAGTTAAATAAAGAAAACATTCTTCCTCGGTGGAATTGTCGGGTAGAATCTCAATAGCCAGTTTCAGTGACAGAATTTCACATTCAATAGGTAGAACAACTTATAGTTCGTAGACCAATTGGAAAGGATTGAAACTGGTTATTGTTTTCATAGAAGTTCTATAGGCCCAAAGTGTTGAGAACAAAATTAAATTCCAGCTTGATTTATGTTCTCTGACCATCCTATGAAGCATGGTCTTAAGGACCTTGTTAATGGATCCAACCTAGCCATTAGCTTCTGGATAGTAGGGGATTGATTTTTCATGATGAAAACCCAACTTATCATTCAGCTCAACCATCATATGATTACAAAAATGGGATCTATGACTAGTCACTATGGCCTGCAGAACTCAAAACCTAGCGACGATGTGGTTAAACAGAAAAAGGGCAGCAGTCTTACCATCCTCAACATATGTAGGAATTTCCTCAACCCGTTTCATGAAATAATCAACAACCACAATAATGTAACTGTGCCCCCCAACTAAGGTAGGATTACAATGTATAGATCCAATCCCCCATTTGGAAAAAGGGTCAACGGTAATGATGGGGTGTAACGGAGCAGGGTGGGAATGCTTTTTCGGATAAAAAAGATGATAGGGCGGGAATTGTTTTACTACTTCATGGCAATCCTTGAACATCGAGGACCAAAAGTACCCAATGCGAAGAATTTTCTGAGATGTAGCCATCCCATAAAGATGACTGCCACATGCTCCAGAGTGGCAATCATTCAAGACTTGTTCATCCTTGTCGCGAGTTAGGAATGTTGGAGAATGGAATCAATACCACGCCGATATAAGGTCTCATTTAGAATCAGATAATATTTATCATGATAATGAATGCATCGATGATCATTGCGAGATAGCTCATGCCAAAATATTTGAGATTGGAGATATACAATCAAATCTTGTTGAATTACTGTAACTTCGAAGAATATTCTAAATGTATTTTATTGGTCCCCGATGTTCCTATTGGGAGAATCATTTGTATTTCTTTGTACCCTGACATTCCTATTGGGATAATTACTAAGATTCATGAGGAAGTCCCCTCCATTGTAATTCGGTTCATTAGTACCCTCCAGAATATATTATTATATTAAGTTAGCCCAGTTATGTCTACTAGAGCCTACATAATCGAGTTAAGTTTACTCAATCCTACATAACTGGGTTAAATGTCAAGTGAATGAAAGAATATAAATAGAGTGAGGTGCCTCTCATTTGAGACACACACACTCTCTTGTGTAGCGCATAAGAGAGAGAGAGAGAAAGAGTTGTAGCTGGAGAAGGAAGAGGATCAGTTTTGGGTTTTACCTTTTATCTTTTGGGGCATCTATATTGAGGAAGCTTTTGTTGGTTTTTCCCATTAGGGTTTTCCCAAAATAAATTTGTTTTGTTCTTGTGATATTGTTTCTTTCAGTGATCCTATCTATATGCTTTTATGAAATTGAAATTAAATGTTGATAATCTAGCTTAGCATATGGAATTCTAACATGGTATTAGAGCTAAACTGAATAGGAGAGATTTCACAAGAGAAAAACCACACACTCTCTCCACGACAATAAATTAGGGTTTCAAGGAAAAATTTGAGTTTTGGAAAAGTGCTTACTTGGAAAGTTTCACCCTCCTAGAGTGCATCTTCTAAGCCAGGGATCGAATTTTTTGGAGGAGTAGATCTCTCGAAAATTCAAACCCTAGTTTGACAGCTGCAATAGAAAACTACAAAACCAGAAAACTACAAAGAGCCACAGCACTGAATCTCACAAGTCATATTTGAAAGGTGAAGACTTGAAATCTCTAGAAACCAAGCACACTAGTCAACTTGCCTCAGTCAAGCGCATCTCCTGGTAAGTTTAGTTTCTCATTCCGTAGAATTTCAACTTTTTGTGACTTTCTGATAAGATGGCCCCAAGCACTGAGCTTGAGGACAAACTGGAAGGCATAGAGAATTTTCGAGCATGGAAATATATGATTGGCCTCATTCTCCAAGAGAATAATCTTGATAATTATATCAAATATAAAGTCACAGAACTTGAAGAAGCTGAAGCTAAGGAGAAGCACAAGAAGGATATGATTAGGGCACAAAGGATTATTGCTGACTCTATTAAGGATCACTTGATCCCTCAAGTGTCATCCAAGAAGACTCCAAAATAAATGTATGATTCCCTATCAGGAATGTATGAAGGAAGAAACATCAACAGAAAGATAAATCTAAGAGCTCAACTGAAGATCACCAAGATGAGTCATGGATAATACATCTAGGGCTACTTCAAAAGGGTCTCCCAGTTTAAGGAACAACTAGAACCCATTGGAGACAAACTTGATGAATATGAGTTGGTTATGACTATGCTCAATTGTCTCACTAGACCCTGGGAGTCATTCATCCAGATGATGTGTGCTAGGAAGGAAAGCTTGAAGTTTGATGTTGTATGGGAAGATTTTATTCAAGAGGAGACTAGAGTGGAAAACAGAGAAGCTCTACTAAAGGAATATGATCAAGCCCTAGTTACTCATACCAAAATAAGAAGAAGTCAACCTAAATTCAAGAAGAGAAACCATAAGGAGTCTCAACCTCCTAGAAGAATCCAAAGAACATGAGAAAGTCCTCCAAGTAAGGACTACTCCTACTTTCAATGTTTTCATTGTGATAAGATAGGACACATTGCCAAAAATTGTTTTGTGAAGAGACAAGAATATAAGAAGAGGACCAACAACAACAAAATACATCATGCTCATCTAGCTGAAGATGAGAATGAAGAAGAAGAAGAGGAAGGACCTTCAAGAAAGCAAGCAAGAGAAGAGGATGCAGAAGAGTATGTACTATTCATTGCACTCTCTAGATCTATAACACCTAGAGAGGACACTTGGATTATTTATGTTGGTGCTTCAAATCACATGACAGGACAAAATAAAACCCTATCAATACTTGAAGAAAAGAACTCTCCTCAGAAATTATCTCTTGGAGATGACTATCAATATCCGATCAAAGGAATTGGGGAAGCAAGCTACAAGCTTGATTTAGGAAATCCCCTGAAGATTAAAGAAGTATTGTATGTACCTAGTCTAAAGAAGAATATGCTTTCTATCTCAGCTTTAGATAAGAAAGGATTTAGAGTTGCATTCATATATGGCCAAGTACTCATGTGGCCCAAAGGAAAGAAAATTGAAGATGCAGCTGTTATCGGTGAAGGAGACCATTAGTGGAAATTTGGGGTCTAAAATGGGTCTTATAAGAAAACGTGCCAACAATAAATTTTGTGATTTGGAAATCAAGAACCAATAGAATTTCAATAAAATGAGTCAACCATAATGGTTGAATTGACATATTTGTCATAAAAGAAAACTACTTTTTTTGTTCGTATTTTCGACATATCTACCTGTGTTCTACTCAAATTCCTAGCAGGAGAGCTCGTTGGATGTGGAATTTAATTCTACATCCAATGATTACCCACACTGCATACTTTTGACAGAGCCCGATACCCCAAAAATAAGAAATACCTAAAAAAACGTGATGATGATGTCATCATCACATTTTTTAGGTATTTCTTATTTTTGGGGTATCAGGGTCCATCAAAAGTATGCATGTGGGTACTCGTTGGATGCAGAATTAAATTCCGCATCGAACGAGCTCTTTCACTTGTAATTTGCGTAAAAACACAGGGAGATATGTCGAAAATATGAACAAAAAAGTAGTTTTTTCATTCTTCCTCCAAAATTAATAACTATTATTTTATTATTTTCCTTTGGAGGCCCATTTTAGACCTCAAATTTCCTCTAATGCCTATATTAACTCAAGGGACATTCAAAAACAACCCTTGTTCATGAGTCCACTGACCCTAGTGAACTATGGCATAGAAGGTTTGCCCACATCAATTACAAGGCACTACCTCATGTGAACGAGACTACCAGACTAGAAGATCAAACATGAAGGCATTTGCAAGGGATGTGCGAAAGGGAAGAACATCAAGAATCCATTTTTGAAGAGTGAAACAAAAACAAAAGGTACATTGGAATTGATTCATTTAGATGTGCGTGATCTAATGTCCTCCACATATTTAAGTGGATTTAAATATTATATTACATTTATTGATGACTATTCAAGAAAGACTTGGATATACTTCTTGAAAGGAAAGAGTGAACTGTTTGATAAATTCAAGGAATTCAAAGACTTGATAGAGAATATTTCACACAAGAGAATTAAGACACTCTGATCAGACAATGGCGGAGATTATACCTCAAAAGAGTTTGAAGCCTTCTATAAAGATGTCAGAATCAAGAGGGAACTAACCACTCCCTACAATCCTCAATAGAATGGTGTTGCGAAAAGAACGAACATAACCATCATGGTGTTAGAATAGTAGATTCAAGCTAAACTAGTTAACCTATCTAAGAAACCAGCAACATATTGTAAAAGATAAGAATAGGAAAAAAAAGGACAAGAGAACACCGATATACATGGCTCATCCTAATGGGTTACATCCACAGGAAGGTAGTATTATATTATCTCCATAATGTCTTCTCCAATCTTACAAGAGATCAAAGCACAAATACCCCAAAGAATATAGATGATGTACAATAGTATCACAATAGTACCACTACTACATCAAGAATACTTGATTATGTAGAGACTCACTTAACCCTATTATATACTAAGAGATGAGGAGGAATTACTCTCACATATTTCATGTGGGATAATATAATTCTCCAAAATAACACCTCTTAATACAATACCATGGAAAAATACTCTACACAAGTAAATACACCACCATATAACTATGGTTTAAATGTATTACTCTTTTACATAAGATTGTAGACAAATTTCGACATAATACAAATACATTATTACCTTCCAAGGAATATAATATATTCCAATAATCCCCGTTAATAATGGCTGGGAGAAGGGCACACACTAACACTAAGGAAGGAAGGAGTCATTACTGCTCCCCCTTGATGACAACTTCCAAAAGAACCAAAGATGAAAACAAAGAATAATTTGACGATGAACAACTGCTTCTCACTAAATCATGAAAGTGCACACAAACCAAGTTGTACGATGAAAGACCCAACAATAAAATGTCGAGAACATGTGATGTAATCCAATCGCAAGATTCCCAGATCACCACAAGAATCATCACAACCATACATGATAGATAAAGAACTCTAATATAACATCCACACCAGTGTACAGATACCTTCTAACGACCGATACAACAGAACATGTGGCTAAGAACACCACAACAATGTACAAAAAAACCCAGATGGAAATACACATGCAGATAGTAGACATTCTTCCAATCAAAATGCAATATAAATATATGTAGAAGACCTCAAAAGTCGAAGAAGCAAGACCCCAATGGTCTATACATAAAAAATGATATCATACAGATGAAAATCATGACTTTAATAGTAGAATTTGGTGCTTCATTATTCTTGGAATAAGGTGAAATCCTAAACAGAAAAATTATCTGCACACGAACTTTCAAGATTAAAGCATATAAATATCATAAAACAAAATTGCTCATACAGAAATGAAAATGCTTATATACCAAAGGTTAGCAAACATCATATAAAATAATGACAACATAATATGATCAAATAAAAGATTAACTTGCTCATTAATGAAAATGAAGTTACTTTTACACATTAAGTGTCAACCACAACATATAAATAATGAGCCAAAGATTTCACTTAAATATATGAAAATTTAGTCATCAAGCAACTAATCTAAAGCATAGGTGCATTTCTTATTAGTATGAGGTTAATATGCAAGAGATGAATGCCATAAAAATCTCAATGCTTCCATATAGGAACGTTAGAGACAAGTAGGAACAAGATGACCCTTGCAATCATAAGAATATAAATCTCATTGCAACAAGAACAAGGTGTTCATGATAAATAGTTCAAGATTTAAAGATTGCTCAAAGCCATATAAATATTGAGGAAAAGATGATCAAAATAAAAATGACATGAGATATAGATAAATCAAAATGTTTAATATGATCAACATATAGCAAATTATGATCAACTCATGATATCACTTATAAAAAATTATGCAATGATAAGTCACTAATGGTCTTAATCATGGGTTCATTTCTTGTTAACACTATGTAAATATGAAAGAGACGAAATGCCCTGGAAATGTCAATGCTTCCATATTGAAATGTTAGAGACAAACACTAGTAGAAAATGAGAAATTAATGACTAAAAAATGACTAAAATTAGGCTATAACCGACTATTTTTGAGTCGGTGACTAATAGTAGCAAATTACCACTATCTTATAGCTAGTCATATTTCACTAGTCATTAATATCTTGACTTAGTAGTCATTGATTTAGTCATTGATAGACAATGATTTAGTCATTGATAGACAATGCTTTAGTCATTGATAGTCAATGATTTAGTCATTGATAGACAATGCTTTAGTCATTGATAGTCAATGATTTAGCCATTGTTTTAGTCATTGATAGTTAATGATTCAGTCATTGATTTAGTCATGGATTTAGTCATTGATTTAGTCACTAAGTTAGTCATTGATTTAGTCATTGATTGCAACCATTAAAGACCAAATATATGACTAAATAAATTACTAGATGTTAACATATTAATGACTAAGCTAAATATGACTAAGATATAGGAAATTAGCTACTAATAGTCGTATATATGTGAATTTAGTCATTTTTGTACTCACAAATTTGTGATGGGGCATGGAGGAATCAAACCACCAACCTCCTGCCTATAATTAGGAAGGTGCTCTACCATTGAGCTAGCACCCTTTAAGAAGTTGTTATTGCTTGACAATGATGATATTCAAACAAATTTATGATAGTTATCAATCTACAAACTACATAATTATTACTATTACAACTTACCAGTAACTAGTATTTATGAAAGTAGTCATTTAGGCAGTGGGGAATTGTAAATAAGAAGGAGTTGTGTTGGATGATTTCGCAAATCTCGACATTTTGATCCCTACTCTAGGATTATCATCAGGAGACAACTGAAGCATGAGGTAAAAGACCAAGAAGCCCGTCAGTATTTATAGTTAGTGTGAAGCATAATAGGTTCTAGGTTTTTAAGTCGGTTTTAAGTTTTAAATTTTTTAAATTATTTTATTTTTAATTTTTAAATATCATTATTATGAAAATATTATAATAAGGTTTAAATATCTAAATTTAGGCACTTTGGGAACCTCTCCAAAATCCCTCCAGACACATCATTAGCATCACTTACTTTAGGCATTTGCGTAGTGGATCTTTGCATTCTCTTATGCCTGGGGGGTCAGCAGATTTTATAGACATTATCAGATAAGCATAAAATTTCAATCATCTGAGTAAAACTAGGCCACTGTCAAATTAGATCGGGAGAAAAATAGACTCTTCTTGTACTGTAATGAAATATGAATCCAATTATGCAAACATGCTTGAAATTTTTTAAGATTTAGAAAGATAAACTTAAACCTGTCTGCAACACAAGATCAATTCATGCATGGCCATTAAAATGTAAAAGCAGATAGGAAAATTCAAAACTCACATAAAAATGATGAATTCAAAATGTATCTCTGACTTGTATTCAGGATATAAAGTTTATTCAGGATATAAAGTTTCTAATCGCTTGAATCTTGTAGCATTTACAATTAAAATCACAAATTATAATAGGTCAACAACCATTCTATCAATTGTTACAAAGCATTTCTCCATATTTATACATGTCAGAAAATTATGACAAACAAACAGATCATGTACTTCAGCTTAATAGCAGTGCAAGTTTAAATTTTTCATAGTCAGCCACACTGACATTTTAGTTCAAAGGAATCCTAAAACCACAATGCACTTTGTAACATATCCATTGCAATATTGATATCCAATTTAGAATTTGGCATGATATTAGTCTTCTAAAGGAAAAAAATCCAATAGAAGAGTACTTACAAGGACAGGTGTTAAATGCTCGTTTAATAGAATAACAAATGTAGCCAATACCTGGAATCTAAAAGCACATTCTAGGAAGGACAAGAATAGGTTTTAACTATCAAACCCCAGGAATGTATTGGAGCCTAGATTTAAACCAAAGAATACCTACTGCACTGAGCTTATGGTCCTACTTAAGCACATAAAATGTCGGGGTTACAAACATTGCTCATAAATATAATCACTTTGTTCACCGGAAATGAATTTTTGAAAATAGATTTTAGCACAGTATAGATCTGATTATGTTCTATTATAAAATTACGCTACATAAACTATCTTCAACATTGAGCTATGAAGTTCAAGTACTTACCAATAATCATCTGGATTGCCTGATTCGCAGGAAGGAAATGGGTCAATAGTATTAAGGCTTCTAGGAAAATAACGAGTATTAATTCTCTTTTGCAAAATGGCAAGATCACCTTTTTCATATTTCTTTTCCCAGCACAAAATTTTTGCTATTTCTTCAATTTTCTCTTGTTCCTGCTGGAGCTCCTCTTTTGATCTCTGCCAAGATTGGTAATATTGCTTCCAATTGATGGGAGGACCAAAGAGAATCCAATATCCACCTGGTCTCAGGATTCTATCCACTTCTATCAAATACATACCATTTGCAAACAAATGAACCTACACAAATCAATTTGAGAATCAAATCAGTAAATTCAAGGCTCTTCTATAGCTCAGAATTTTAGCTTTAACAAAAGAATTAATCCTATAAAAGTCCCCAGTACCATTTGTAGTCCAAGGTATCAAACACCATGAACATTGAGACATGTCAAAATCCCTAGAAGGGTAACGAAGCCGCTGTGTCCCCATTACACCAATCAAATCATGCACACCTCGCTCCAAAGAAAACTGCACTTGGGCTTCATGTGAATTGTTCAGTGCAAATGACATGGTCAAAACATTTCTCTTCAAAAGTTATGCACCCCAAATTGCCACCTAAGCATGCCATAAGGATTTCAGATAAGGGCATATCCTCAAACTCCATAAATCATTGCAAAAACAAAATACAGGGCTTATCACCAAACTTTGGCACCCGTGCATATATATAGTTGTCATTAATAATCTTAACCAACTCAGGGAGGTATTTCACTATTAATATTCACCATTATCCTTTGTAAACTTGCTAGAGAATCCAAGTTTGTTCACCTGCTATCTTGTTTCTCAAAGTCTATTCGTTTTAGCTCGAAACTTGAGGTAGACTTGATTTATGTTCATAACTCACCTATTGACATAATTATGTCTACAAGATTTAATATTTGTATTTTCATTTTTTATTGTAGGATATTTATTATTTAAAATGTCAAAAGCACAAGGAATAGGGAAGCTACCTTAAAATGGGAAGTTGAAGAAAGTCCCAACCCTTGGAAAGATGCAGATACAATGTTGCTCACAGATACAAATCATTTAATTGGATTCCAAGATGACCTTGAGTGCCCAAATACATGTATATAATGTTCGTCAATGAAGACTTCCATAAGGACCATGATGACTTAGAGGTTTTTTGAAATATCAGAAGGCACATCCTTTACTTGATTGCCGCTAAACCAATAATATTACTATATAATGATGTTGTCAAATCGATATTCAGACACATTAATCTTGGAATGAGATCAGTCATAAGTGAAGGTAGGGTTCCCATAGCTTATTTACAACCATATTCATTCAAAATAATGTTCAAGCTGAAGAAAATTCAAGTGCTATTGAACAAAACATTTCTGGATGATTACAGAGCCACGGAATTCAATCTAGTAAAAAAATTGAAAGATTGGTGGACTAAATATAAGGCCTTCTTAGAAAAGAATAATTGGATGTATTCTACACAATAATTGAGATACCCATATTGGTTTATGAAAACCAGGATTTTTATGTTATATGGCAAGGAGGGATCCTCTCATTTTAAAATACAATGGAATCTATTGGCGCATCGTGTAGTAGACACATGGAATGATTTCAATTGGGTGAGCATCTTGTCTGTCAATCTATTGTGCTTCACTAGGTCCATTAAAAAGTTATAAGGATACAAAAACCAGAGTTTTTACATGTTATATTACATATTAGATGCAGTTTGTTCCTATAATCCTTTTCCCAAAATGGGATGAGAGTGGAAACCTAGTCTTCTACCTATGCATGTATATTGTTGTGAATTGTGGTCCTCCAACTATAGGTTATATTTCTATAAAAGAAATTAAAGCCTTGCAAAAATTAAAAGAGAAATGAAGGGTAACCATACCAGTCATGATAAATTCCAATAAGGCCTCTTTCATATATCACACCATGTTTTTTTTTTTTTTTTGCAATGGTTGGGACAACATTCATAACCCAAGCTTTGTCGGATGTAAGTGGTGTTGCAAAGCCACCAAGACCTGCATTCATGTCCATAACATTGTGATATATACTCTCCCCAATATATTTGTTCATTATTTTGTATCCTTTCACGTGATTTCTCCATAACTGTGTATTAGCATTATATGTCTCAGTAGTAACACCTAATAATGAACCACTGAGAACTCTAGGAGGAACAACATTCAGACGCTTTGGGAACTTCTCCAAAATCCCTCCAGACACATCATTAGCATCACTGACTTTAGGCATTTGCGTAGTGCATCTTTGCATTCTCTTATGTTTGGGGGGTCAACAAATTTTATAGACATTATCAGATAAGCATAAAATTTCAATCATTTGAGTAAAACTAGGCCATCTGAGTAAAACTAGGCCACTGTCAAAGCAAATCGGGAGAAAAATAGACTCTTCTTGTACTATAATGAAATATGAAGCCAACTATGCAAACATGCTTGAAATTTTTTAATATTTAGACAGTTAAAATTAAACCTGTTTGCAACACAAGATCAATTCATGCATGGCCAATAAAATGTAAAAGCAGATAGGAAAATTCAAAACTCACATAAAAATGATGAATTCAAAATGTATCTCTGACTTGTATTCAGGATATAAAGTTGATTTAGGATATAAAGTTGCTAATCCCTTGAATATTGTAGCATTTAAAACTAAAATCACAAATTATAATAGGTCAACGGCCATTCTATCAATTGTTACAAAGCAGTTCTCCAGATTTCTACATGTCAGAAAATTATGACAAACAAATAGACCATGTACTTCAGTTTAATAGCAGTGCAAGTTTAAATTTTTCATAGTCAACCACACTGACATTTTAGTAATGGGGCATAACCCATATTATTATTTATATATCAGAAGTGATACATTAGGTCCTCTGAGAATGCATTATACTATTTTTGTTTTTTGGGTTCTACGGCTGAAATGACTCACTCAACTTCCCATTTGTATTACTTTATTGCTTTAATAGCTTTAACATGCACAATACTCTATCACGATGACTCTTGTTACTCTTTTTTTTTCTCATGTGCATCACCATCTTAACTTGCGTACCAAGCGAATTCTATTAATAGAAGTGTGAGATGTTCTATCATCGACCGGTGTATTACTTCATTTTCCACCCATGATTTATTTATGTGCTCTGGCCAATAACTCACAATGATTCTAGGTAGTAAGATAGTTTTATTTCAATTGGAAATTCTATCTGTCACCCTCAACACATTTGAATTGCAAACTCTAGAAATTGATATTAATATTGGTCCAACTATGGATCTAGGTATAAACCTTTTAATCTTTCCTTAATCTACAATTTTTCACTGATCGGTAGTCGAGTTGTCATTCTTAACCTTCTTGCTTTAACTTGATTCTAGGAATAAACTGGTTTTCAAAATCAATGTCTATTCACCAAGATTAGACATTGGGGAACTGGACTATAGATGAGTAATAAAACCCATCTCCTCAAGCTCATCTCGAGCAACTATAATTGATCTCAAACATCTTGAGTCCTTTTGTATTTTGTGACACTTTTGCCATAGGATATCTGTAGTCCATGCACTTCATTTCATAAATACTATACTAGTGACTAGTTTGGTGTCTTGTATAGGTTCTTCAAGGTCTCCCAAATCTTGTGGGTACTATCTGTACATCTAATCTGCTAGACAATGTGGTCTGCAACCAACAATCCTAGAATGTACTCTGCATTTTTGTTTTGCAACTCATACTTATCCAATCATGCTTTATCCATTGGAGGCTACTCCTGGCCTTTGGCTTTAACTAGCTTCATTCTTTCTACTTCATCAATAGGTTCCTAATCTCGTGTCTCCAAAAATTGAATATCATACTTCTTTCCATCCAACTTGATTCCAGACGAGGACGCCATCTCTTCTGGCTACCATTTTACTTTTCTTTACAAGTGACTTTTCTGCATCTAAACATTAGTTATATTGGGAGCTTACTTAACCCATATATCTGGCTTCAATCAGGATCTCTGCCTCACATGCTCCAATCATACCAACAACTTCCTAGAACTGCAACCTTTGGTTTTGAGCTCATCAACAATCTTTGAGAAGTGAAACCATCGGTTCTAATGCGTTGTTAGAAATTGAAGTCAGATATGAAAGGATTCTGACACCACATTAGACTATTTCTTGCAGTAGAGAATTTATATTCTTAAAATTATGTGTTCTATTTTTATTAGAGAACACTAATACCATTCATACATATGAACCCAAATACAGTGGAACAACAAGTACAAGAAGTCGCATCAATCTAACAATGAAGATTCCGACATAGAACATTGTGAAGCTTTGATATATAGAACTAAGATCCCTTAATGGATTTATGGCTTGCAGGACAACCTAGAAGCTTCAGCTCTAAGGTCCCTATTACATGTACAGATCACATGCTCCTCTAAACATTTATGTCTCAAAGGCCCCTAATTCACACTCTGATACACTGTGAAATCTTAGATCATCTCATTTTCCTTAATATGTTTTTATTGACTACTTAGTTATCTATTTCTCTACTTTTAGTACTATGGTAGAGTAGTGATAGGAGTTGCTTTCTCACTCCAACTATTTTGATTTCCATTTGTTGTACTTTTGGGTCTCATTGACCAACTTTGTGGTCACTTACTAGACATTAATAAAATTATTTTATCTTATCTTATCTTATCTTGCAGGGCTTACAAATTTATAACACAACTCTAGGGTTTGATTATTGGTCATTGTCTGCAAAATTTATTGAATTTTGTTTTCTTCTTGTCAGAATAGAGATGCATCTACATGGTAGAACTGTTGAAATCAACTTTAACTGCTTTAAATTGTTGTGCTTCTTCAGGAAATATTTCTTTTCAAAATCTCTGGGATAATGACACCAAACATCACTTTGCCCTTCTCAAGCTTTGTTAACTAATAAAGTTAAACATGTTTCAAAGAATGGATTTTGAAATAATTAGGTAGTCTAAACATGAATCAAGCTGGATAAAAGCCTAGACAATTTAAGAATTGAAAATAACACTTGATCTAATTTAAACCCAAACATATATTTAATGTATTTTCTTTACCTATTTTTGTCCAAATGTTTTGTAGCCACTTTGTAGAATCTTATGGGAGATACATGTAACATATCTAATTAGGGATAAATTTTGACATTTTGAAGAAACTAAAGCAATTGGATTGCACATCGATTTCCTTACCTACCAAACAAATTCTATTAATTCAATTTCAACGGGTTTAAAAAATATTGAAATAATTCATTTCGTTAACAGAGATTTCAACTTTCTCTGAAATACTGGGATTATTATCATGGCAAATCTAACAGGTTGGTACTGGTTAATAATATAGAAAAGCCCAAAAATAAAATGCTAATTATAGATCCCTAGTGTAGAAATATATTCACATTACTTTTATGCTCAAGCTAGCCAATTCAAAGAGCCTATTGATATGTTCTTGATGGCACAAAATTTGAGTTAATTATTTCACCAGTTGGATTATGTCGATGAATTCAATAAAGATAGAGCTCATAGGATGCTATAGGCTATAGCTATCCAGGTGTGCAAAAGTAGAATCTAAGAGTCTTCATTTGAACTTGTCTAGCAAAAACCCCCAAAATTTGGCAAACTAACATGGTATCTTGGGATTGTTCCTTGAAATTTGTGAGTAGCTGGTAGAGACCTCCCAAGCCACAGTGAGAATGAGGGCATTTAATAAACATGGAGTTATGTTTGAGCATGAGCTTTTCCAGCTTATAGGATGAAAAAATATTATTTTGGAAGGCTAATAAATTATAATCTCACTAGCACTCATGGGAGATTATGGGATGCTTTCGGTGAATTTAGTTCAATGGGTCAAGATTATTTATTTAACCTTCAATTTGCATTTTTCCTCCCATTCTTACTAGCAAGAAATGATCCATTTCATTTAACTGCCATTTTAGATCAAATTTGTGCTCAATTCTTCTCCAGCTAGTATAACAAGTCCATTGAATAGATTTGCATTATGCAATCATATATGCCTGGTATTTTCATGTCATTTAATCAAAATTATTTGAATTTTGGACCAAAGTTATGAAATGAAATGATATTAATGTCCAATGTAGAGCAAAGTAGGTCAATGGGTACAATAGAAAATCCTGAAGCTAGAGGAACAGAAAGAATGCCCTACACATTGTAGGGAGGTGGCTATAAAATACAATATGAAAGCAATGAAGTAGTCTGTAATTAAGAATAAGTGTCAATTGCTATCATCCTCAAATCCAGGAATGACATTGTCCAGCCAAGATCCCGTCTGATAATGTTTCCTGGAAAATTGCCGAGACTAATGGGCCCCTGGGGAGTGATTTGCAGTGGCCTTTCAATGTTCCCACCAGGGACAAGTGTGGAAACTAGAGCTAATGGTTTTTGGAAACTTTACTATTGTTTTCCATGGAGTAATAGTTCAATGCATATCTTGCAGTAAATTTTCTAGTTTTCAAAGCAACTTACTAGCTTGGCATGACAATGTACTCTGTGTATTACCCCTCCATGACATAATATTGGCATTTCCATTCCTTTTGTGTGCACACTTGAGTTTGTTTGTTGGCGTGTTTGTCTAAATATTGCGTTCTTTTATCCAGGGGAAGGATTTGGCAAACGAAGCTATTGTACAAACATATCTAGGAGAGCATCTAGACCATTTGGTAGAGAATGGTAACCTCCAAAGAGGACGGATGGTTGACAAGCTCCTAAATCATCTAGAATTTTTGTTAGTTGATTGTACCAGGGAACTTGAACTCCGTAAAGGAGAATTTGAAGAACATTCTTATTCTTTTAACCAGGAGGCCATCATCCTATCACAACTATTGCAGCATACCAAAAGAGGTGTTTTGACTATGGTGGAATCTTTGGAGTCTCTAAAGCTAAATGTTTCCAGTCTCAAAGCTCATAATAAAGACAAAGAAAATGAAATATTTATGTTTCGTGACAACATTGCTATTTTACTTAATACATGCAATAATGCTATGGAACAACTGTAAAATTGGGAAGCACTTGTCAACTCAGATAACAAGGGTTCTAGTGAGGAAGTAACAACAACCTTTAGTAGAGATCTTTCAGCATCGGAAAAAACTCTTGCTTTGTAATCCATTGGGAAAGTGGATTTTACCGTCACAGCTAAATGCATGAAGACAGCTGTAGACTTACTATTGACTATTAGAGGTGCTATGAATGCATCAAATGAGAAATTCCGGCAAGGAGAGTCAAGGGAGGCTAGAATATTAAGGGTGTGTGAGGAGCTAGAGAGTAAGTTAATGAAGGCTAAAGCTGTTGCAATCAATATTGCAAGAGAGAGTGATGTTGACAAAGGAAGAATTTCTGAGTTGGAAATTCACACTGAATCTTTGGAATTGAGTGTAGATCAGCTCAAAACATGAGAGGCATCTCTTAAGGCAATGCAAAAAGAGATCACGTCACTATAGAAAATGAATTTGATTGTTTAGTGAAAATACCCTTGGTTTTGCATTGGGATTATTGGAATTCAACATATTCTTTTCAAGTCAGACATTTTGGAACCATCAATGTGTGTTTTACAAGAGCCATCATAATCCTTTGATATATGCTTTTCTAAGATCCATTTGAAGTCCTATTGGCTCTTTGAAACCATGCTGGGTTGTAAGAGATGTAAAGACATGTAGAAGAATTATCTACACAAGGAATTTGAATTTGAAAGGCCCATTGTGAAAACAACACATTTCCTATGACACCTGCCAGTCCTCATGACAAGCATTAATATTAGCTCTAAGGAGAATAATCTCAAATGTTTGTTTCAAGGGATTTTAGATATAAAGTCGCATATAGAAATAGACAATGATTTGACATATTATCAAGTATATCAACCATTTGACATATATCATTATGCCTTAAAATACCAAATGGAATACATTCCATGAACAAGGATAAATACAGAGCTACAGAAAGAGTTATCCTACATTTGGATTTTTTTTTACCATCTATTCCTCTTCAAGATTCATGTTGTGTATGCATATTTAAAATATTTTAATCCAATCAGGAGGCCAACTGCCATACCAGTTTCTAAGGAATTCATATAAAAGATGCAGAAACGAAAATGCAGCTGTTGACATTAAAAACATACAAAATAATGATCTTTGCTAACCTAGAATTTGGTGAAAAAAACTCCTTAAACCTAGAATTTTGAAATACATGACTCCTTATGCTAATATGACAATACCCAAAAATCATACACAATTATGGGGGAAAACCCATCATTACCATTTAAATAAGAGAAAAAAAACTATATAGAAATCCATTTTAATTGAACTAGTATGCCAACACTTTAATCATTAAAAAAAATATCTACATTCACTACAGAATCTTATAGAATCATTGGTTAAACTTACATATCAGGATTATCGGCAATCTTTTCAATAAATTCTGCTTTGTGTGGATACAATGAACCAATAATTCTTTTGACCAAAACATATGTGTTCACATTGAAGTAAGGCCTATAAGATGCAATGCTAAACAACCCTCTCCATCCATTTGATGGTTGTCCATTATGTTCACCACCTACATCAGGAAGAGCAAATGGACCTGCTCTACATAAAGTTCCATGCATCATTTACCACTTTGCAGGATGTAAGTACCTAATAATGCAACCCATAGAATTGAGAAAAATAATAATTATTCACCTATAGTGAACTCAACAAATAACGGTTCATCATGTCAGAGTAGAATGTTAGCAGTAAAATATTTGAGTGCAAAACCATTACAATACAGTCCATGGAAAATCAAATATTCCCGAGGAGATAATGTTAATTTTCACTCCATGTATGTGAGACAATGTCCCTGAGGTAAAATTGGAAAAAAGACTAAGATTATTCAAGCTCTAGATGTAACCATAAGAATAGTAGGCATAGGTCATATTACACCTCAAAATGCATGCACATGCATTTGGAGGCATTATTTCCAGCAATGCAAATTTGTGTGAGCTTGCTGGCCTGCCTCAGTAGCTAAGGAAACACATTAGGGACTGTTTTGACATTTTATTATGCATACTTTGCAGACAGATTTTGAGCAACATTTGGAAAAATTAGATCCTGCAAATCTTGCTGTATACGGATACGAATGAAGGAATTCTGTAGACATGCTATCCCTATTATAGAAGTCATATGAAGACTAGCCTGTGCAAAGAAGCAACGAAGCTTTTTTAGGTGAGCTAATGTCAGGATTTGGCTGCAGCCTAGATATTTGCAAATCAAGAATGGTGGGAGCTCATCCTCTTGGAATAAGAGTGATAATGGGTTTGTGTAGGGTGCATGTCAACATCTATAGTCCCAAAGTTGAATTTGTAAAACTGTCCTCTTTTTTTCAAGATAAGGCTGCAATACAAGAGGTTTTTCAGGAGGCTTGCAGTGAACGTTTGCTAGGGTATTGTCCACTTTTGATCCATTTTATAACTATATTTCAACCATTTGATTTTCATCGACTAGATCTAACCACAAACTATGTAGGTGTGATAATGAAACTAATTATTCCGGTTGATCTGCATTAACCAGATCCAACCAAAAACTATGTAGGTGTGCTAATGAAACTAATTATTCCAAATAAAAGCATGAAATTGTCTCATTGAATAAAATGGGGCACACTGACTATTATTTCATTACCTATATTCCTCTGGTTTGGATGGCCATTTGTGCTCCTCTCGTATGGAAAGAGGCAAAAAGTGGTGGAAAAATTAGTCCCCCCAGTTAAGAATTGTGCCTTTCTGCACACCAATTCGACTACCATATCCAACATAAGTTAGAAGATCATTTGTGTGCTTCTACTTCTCCTCTAATGGCAGATCAAAGAACTCTCTCGATACCTCACGTCTGGCCATGAGAAGATCTGGAGAAACTCCATGGTTTATCAATTGGAAGCATCCCCAATCTCTACATGCATCTAATATTTCCTCCACAGTCTTTCTCCGTCATTCATCACAGAGACCGAAGATATATATGATGGGTATCTCCTCTTCCACAAGCAGCTATTCTGAGGGTTTCTTGTCATCAATGCTCATGTATCTCAAAGGCACACAATTCATGCCTCTCTCTACAAGACACTGGACACTCTAGATTGGTTCAGGCCATTCCATTGGAAAAAAACCTGAAAAAGTTATCCACTGCTAAATTAAGACAACTGCTAGCAGATTCTGTCGTTCGTCACAGAGACCGGAGATATCTATGATGGGTATCTCCTCTTCCATAAGTTGTTGTTCTGAGGGTTTCTCATTATTAGGTCTCATGTATCTCGAAGGCACACAATTGATGCCACTCTCTACAAGACACTGAACACTCTGTATTGGTTCAGGCCATTCCATTGGAAAACAACCTGAAAAAGTTATCCACTACTAAATTAAGAAAATTGCTAGTGGATTTCTCGTACATCTTTCACTTCCTATCCATCGGAGCATATATAATGTATATATACCTTAACCTTCATTTATACAAACAAACAAAAACAATGTGTAAAGAGTTGAAGCTCTCAGGGATGCAATCCACTCAAGAAAACAAATTTATATATATATATTTTAAGACAAAGAGTTAAGCAAAGTATTCGAGAAAAAAAAGAAAAAAATCTCTTTACAATAAGCTCTCGAACAATACCATCATCTTTTGGAATGCTTGAAGGTTTGCAGATGCTTGTTCTATATAATAATTTTCTTGAAGGACTTCTTCCTAGAGACCTGATTCATTTGAAAAACCTGACTAATGTCAATTTCTACAACAACAAATTGAATGGAAGCATAATTCCTTTTTGTGGTTCAAGTTTTCTCAAAACATTGGACTTGACAAATAGTAGTTTTTTCATGGGAAATCCCGTCCCAATTGGTTGATTCCATAGGTTTAAGCTATCTCCGACTAGGTAGAAATGTCTTGAACAACAACATTCCTAAAGAAATTGGCCAGATGTTGGAGCTCAATCAGTTGGACTTATTGTGGAATAAGCTCACTGGTGGGTTACCTGCAGATCTTGCTAAGTGCACGCATCTGAGTCATTTGGATCTGAATAATAATCATTTGTCTAGACCTATCCCTGGATGGTTTGGTGATTTCTGTGGGCTCGAAGAGCTAAAACTCTCCTTCAATGAATTTAATGGAACAATTACATCCCGTCTTGGGAATTGTACCACTTTACTCACTCTTTCTCTTGACAATAATAATATTTGGGGTAGTTTACCAAGGCAGCTAGGGAACCTTGTTTCCTTGAATGTTCTCTATTTGCAGAAGAATAAATTTTCTGGACTAATCCCTTCTTCTATCAAAAACTATGAAAAACTTTATGACTTGAGGCTCTGATACAATTCTTTGACAGGCTCAATTCCAGTGGAGATTGGAAAGATTGTTAATCTACAAGTCATGCTAGACTTGAGTGGTAATTTTTTGTCTAGAAGTATTCCTTTTTCACTTGGGGATTTAATGATGCTCAAAGTTCTCAATCTCTCCAATAATCAACCTAGTGGTCAAGTTCCTGATGAGATTGGGGATCTTAGAAGCTTGGCTGAGTTGAAATTATCCAATAAGTTTCTCCAAGGAAAGTTGCCATTGAGTGCTTCCAAATGGCATTGGATCTCTTTTGTGGGAAATCCTGGACTCTCCAGAAAGCCGTTGGCTCCCTACTCATAGGTTTCATTGGAATATTCAAGATCTAGAAGGAATCAACTAACAAAGAAAGCAGTAGCTGGCATCTCTATTGCAATTGTATTGAGTTTAATCCTTTTGGGTGGCATTATGTTCTTGGTTTTATTGAAAATTTATGCTATTTTGGTCCAAAGAAATTTCTTCCTCTAGCTTAGTTTACCATGGGCATGACTTTGAATTGAACAATGAAGAATGTAAACAGACATTTGAAAGCATGGTTGAAGCAACATACATAACTCGGGATGATTATAACACAGGGTCTTCTGAGAACCATAATTTATCCTAAAGAATACGTATATTCCAAAAGAGCCACAAGGAAGAAATAAGTTTGCAAAGTGAGAATCATGCTAATGGAATATGTCCTTGAAGGAAAGGACATTTTTGTGTCGGGTTTCATAACTTTTTTGGATTGCAGTCAGTTTTAATTGAGAAAAATATCTACAAGGGATGTCTGCTTTGATGAGATTATTGTAAAAAGATTATTTATTTGGGCTGATTGATAGCACTGAAATGTTTCAAGTATCGTTCGATGTGGAACTGATCTTGGCATTATAGTCTCATCACTTGCCACAACCGCAAACTCTATATGTTTATGGCATCACAGACGAATTTCTAGGAGTGGAAGAAGATATTCTATTAATAGTGTTCCTCACATAACCTATTCAGTTGTCTTTAGCATTTCAAGTGGGAGAAGTTATTTAGTTTTTGAGGACCCCTGGGACCAGACATATGGGAAAAAAACATTAAAGAAAGATACTCAAACTTCAAATTGTCTACAACACCTCCCAAATTGCATACCCCTTAGCTACAATCTAGTACAACACTGTCAACATGAATAGCAGAGATGAATTACAGACTAGTACCACACGAATTGGATAGTAAATATGGAGTGCGCCCCTCTCATGGAATCAATATTTGTGGAAACTGTGTATTGTACCATAGCGTCCTCACAAAAATAGTGTTTTCAACATGGAGTGTCCATTCTACAGATGTCATTCTACTTGGACTTGGGACAACTATGGAGGGGTTCAATGGGGTGGGTATTAGGTGCGACGTGGCTAAGAAATCAAAGCCATAGGTTCCAGTTCCAGGTCCAAATCAATTTGCAGGTGGTCGGTTGGATCGGCATAGCTTAAGACCCGTGAGCTAGTAACTTGCCGCATAGACGAGCGAGCACACAAGACGAGGTGATGTCGGGAGTTGATTTGATGCCAAGGGTCGGTGTCAATGCTTGAGCTAAATGATAAAAATTCATAGTTAAAAGAAACTTATCAGTGATTTTAACCTAGCTACCTACTCTTCAAGAAAAACTTACCAATTCGCACTAAACCAAGAAACTTTCAGTATTATAATCGGGCAAAATTTATCAATTCACACTGAACCAAGAAACTTACCAGGGATTTTGTAAGGAAAGAAAGAGATGTTGAATCTAGAGTTGTAGAATTTGTGGCCCGTCTCTTCACGAGCCTCCAGGTTCTCTCCAGTGTTGTTTTATCTTGGCAATGATGGTAATACTAAAATTGTAAACCATTAAGCGCAGTAAATATCCATACCAATCTCCTCAATGGTATCGCAGTTTGGACAGACTATTTGGCACCAACAATATGAGTAGTCATTAATGGAATTAGAGGATGAAATCTCCATGGTATTTAGGAAAATCTGCCATCATGCCCTAACAAAGGTGGGTGGAGAACTATTAGGTCGAGATTTGGGTGGCATAATAGATTTTATTTTTGTTATATATATTTTTGTTTTATTTTTGTTATTTTATTTTATAAATTATATATATATATATATATATATATA
>LPNX011064324.1:168476-215320 GCA_001517045.1 Pseudotsuga menziesii
TCGTATAAGTTGTTTAGTTTTATAAATGGAGTAGTCTACGGAGTCAACGATTTGGCCCGGAAGCTGGTCGTAGTTGCCACTTCTCGACCAAATCATCGACTCCGAATAGTACCAGAATATGATCAATACTCTTCGGGATGACGACTAGCGATAGCCACAGATGAGGGCCCTACATCCCCTCAAGATCCAGTCATTCGAATGTGCCTCCACATAGACTTACCAAATGCATCCAATGCATGGCCAATAAAACACATCAACTTCGGATCTATGGGTTGAAAGTATCGTTTGACCCCTGCTCTACAATGACATCTGCAACAATTAAACGTCCTTGCAAATTTTAATCACTTCTTCTAATGTCTGCTTGAGTTTTCCTTTGGAGCGTGTGAGGAATGTTAATATGCAAAAACTAGTGACCTTTGTAAATAGTGGCATTACAGGAGGGTGCTCATGATTTTACCAGGCTGAAAGATAAAAATGCGTATGGTTATGAGCGCATAGGCTAGAGATGGTGATAATTGTGAATATAAAGTGAAAGCAGTAACTATGGCAGCATCGAGACCTGTAAAAATCCATAACAACTGGTTATTGATTGGAGTGATGAACATGATAGGAGCGACAATAATTATACCTTTGAAGTGCTCCGACTGGTCACTGCAAGATCCTGAACCGGCCTATCATTTGCAAAAATAGGGTATCAAGTGCAAAAACAGGGGAGCAAGGGTCGAACGATACCTTCAGCCCACAAATCCAAAGTGGATGTGTTTTTTTTGCCATGCATTGGATGCATTTGGTAAGTCTACGTGGAGGAGGCGCATTCGAATGGATGGTTCTCGAGGGGATGTACGACTATGGTTCTTCTAGCTAGGTATCAATATGGTATTGGTTCTAGTACTTAATTCATAATTTATGTAGGAACCTAATTTTCCTTTGGAATGCGCTTAGTCGGGTTTGCTTCAATATATGGTGTAGTAGGTATAAATATGGTCTAGAGAAAATCCGTGCAATTGGTTTGGTTGATCTCTGAAGATCGAGGTGCATGGCACCAATATTACTAATAGAAGGTGTTACAGTTTACAAAATTTAATTTACACTTCATTGTCAAATTTGCAATTTTCCATGACACAATTGAAAATGACTAATTCATATTCTTCTAGATAGTCTTTTTTTATGTCATGACTAAATTAGTCATTTATGTTAGTCATTTTTAATTCTGTCACTTATTATCTAGTCATATTTGTTAACTGGTGACTAAATTAGTCGTTAATTTTAGTTGTTTATAGTTGGGTCAATCAAAATTGCTCATATTTAGTAGTAAATCACTTGAAAAACCTATGGTGACTAGAATTTTTAGTCACCTAATAGCTAATTCCTCATTTTGTACTAGTGAAATAACATAGGAACTAGATACAATCTCTGTAATACATGAAAAGAAAAAAACTATAACCTAGTTAAATAACTTATGACAAGCCAAAAAATATGATATCACATAGATTAAAAAAATGATTTTACTTAAGAATTTAATTAGCAAGAGCATATAATGATCATAAATATATTACTTATAAAAGAATGAAATTGTTTTTACACAAAGGTCAGCAATAACATATAAATAAAGTAAATAATGATCACTAGATAACACATGAGATTGTTCTTATAAAATTGTTTTTATAAACAAAGAAAGAAAAGAACAAATTAATTATTAAGTATATTTAAAAAATATTAAACATTAGATGGTTTATAGCTATCACCATGACAAAATACTAGAGATCCATGTCCAAGTTACAATGATTTTTTATAACTATCGTTTTTATTACAGAAAGGAAGCCCAGAATTGCCCAATTTTTTGTTCTTGTTACGTGGGTGGATCCAGAATGGTTGTTCCAATTCCAAAAAGGTGATAATAAAAACACCAGGAAAAATTGACCAAGTTACAACCCTTTTGTATAACTGTCATTTTTATTACCGAAAGGAAGCCCAAAAATGCTCAATTTTCTATTCTGTTCACGTGGGTGGATCCAGAATGGCTGTTCCAATTCCAAAAATTGGTTATAATAAAAAGACTGGTAAAAAATGACCAAGTTATGGCCCTTTTGTATAACTGTCATTTTTATTACCGAAACAAAGCCCAAAAATACTCAGTTTTCTGTTCTGGTCGAGTGGGTGGATCCAAACTGGCGTTTCCAATTCCAAAAACAAGTTATAATAAAAATTCTGGTAAAAAATTACCAAGTTACAGATCTTTTTTATAATTGTCATTTTTAAAATCAAAAGAAAGATCTCCTTGAGGAGAGCCCCGAAATCATCTAGATTTACAGAAAAACATCAAGAAACCCTTGAAAAAAAACTGCAAAAATATTACACAACAAGTTAGGGTTAGAGTAAAAAAAATGTAGAAATATGCTCATATCTGAAGAGAAGCCTAATGGCTACTAGATAGAAAGCAAATCTACAACAAAATGACAATGCCAAAATAATAATCGTTATTGATTGAAAGCTATAGAAGGTACTGGATCATAGAAACCTGCTTTGATACCATGTTAGAATAATAGAGTCAAGTTAAACTAGTTAACCTATCTAAGAAACCAACAACATATCATAAAAGATAAAAACAGGAAAAGAAAAGGACAAAAGAACACCGATATACATGGCTCACCCTAATGGGTTACATCCACAAGAAGGTAGTCTTCTATTATCTCCAGAATGTCTTCTCCAATCTTACAAGAGAGAAAAGCACAAATACCCGAAATAATATAGATGATGTACAATAGTGTCACAATAGTACCACTACTACATCAAGAATACTTGATTATATAGATACTCACTTGACCCTATTATATACTAAGAGATGAGGAGGAATTACTCTCACATATTGCATGTGGGATAATATAATTCTCCAAAATAACATCTCTTAATACAATACCATGGACAAATACTCTACACAAGTAAATGCACCACCATATATCTATGGGTTAAATGTATTACTCTTTTACATAAGATTGTAGACAACTTTAGACATAATACAAAGAAATTATTACCTTCCAAGGAATATAATATATTCCAACACAAAGAGGCAGTGAAGACAATGATATATGATCAAGATCTTCCAATGCATATATGGGCTGAAGCAGCAAGAGCTGTTGTCCATGTACATAATAGAATATCTCATAGTGCTCTTGGATTCAAGACTCCATAAGATATTTTCACGGGAAAGAATCCTAAGGTAAGTCACCTCAAAATATTTGGTTGTCCAGTATATATTTATATACCGAAAGAGAAAAGAACCAATTTGGACCCTTCTAGAAAGAAGGGGATATGTATTGGATACTATGAAGTATCCAAGGCATTCGGAGTTTACACTCTTGGATTCCATAACATTGAAATTAGTAGAGATGTAACATTGGATGAAGAAGCATCTCTCAAGAGATCCAGAAAATGCCAACCTAAAGATGTGTATGAGGAAGATGCACCACCCAGAAATGTAGAGACTACATTCCTCCCTGGAGATGAAGCTCCTGAGGATCATGATATGATAGAACCACAAGAACCTCCTACGATGGAGATATCAAGAAAGAGAAAGCATTCTTGGGAAAGAGAAATTATACAAGAAGTAGAAAGATATGGAGCTCCTGAAGGCTCCACAAGGGTAAGTAAGAAGCCCAAGACATTTTCCAACTATGTAGCTTTGATGTGTGATCTTGTAGATCAAGAACCTGCAAACTATGAAGAAGCTGTACAAAAGAAAGAATGGGTAGAAGAAATGACTGAAGAATATTAGTCAATAATGAAGAACGATGTGTGGGATATAGTTCCCAAACTAGAATGCAAGTGTGTAGTATCCTACAAATAGATCTACAAGATAAAACATACAGCTGATGGAAGTACAAAGAAGTACAAGGCTATATTTGTGGCTAGAGTTTTTTCTCAGAAAGAGGGAAATTGATTACAAAGAAACATTTGCACCAGTAGCAAGGTATAATTCAATTAGAGCCATCATGGCACTTGCATCCATGATGAAGTGGGACTTACACTATATGGATGTGAAAACAACCTTCCTAATTTGTGTGATTGAAGAAGAAGTATACATAGAACAGCCAGAAGGATTCGATGTTGAAGACAAACAAACTTACGTATGCAAGTTGAAGAAGCCAATACATGGACTAAACCTAGCTCCCATAGCTTGGTATGGAAGGATAGATAGTTTCCTGACGAGCATGGGATTTTCCAAGAGTGAAGTCGATCCTAACCTTTACTTCTAGGTTATAGAAGATGAACCTCTCATACTATTATTGTATGTGGATAATGTATTTCTGACAGGGAATGAGAAACATATTGTAGAATGAAAGAAGAAGCTCGTTGAAGAATTTGAGATGAAAGACTTTGGTCTAATGCATTATTTCCCAGGTCTGGAAGTATGGAAGAACATAGAACAAATCTTTCTCAATCAAGGAAAGTATGCAGTGGAAGTTTTAAAAATATTTGATATGTTGGAATGTAAATCCATGGCCACACCCATGGATTCCAACCTGAAGTTGTTAGCTGATGACTTGTCAGAGTTAGTGGATGTTACTCAATACAGAGAGATTATTGGGTCGTTGATGTATCCAACCAATACCAGACCAGACATTTGTTTTGTAGTGAACACCTTCAGGCAGTATCTAGTTCAACCTAGACGAGTTCTCCTGATAGCTACAAAACATGTGATGAGATATCTGAAAGGGAATATAGACTTTGGTCTATACTATGATGGAAACCATGATTACAGATTGTATGGCTATATAGATGCATATTGGTATGGAAGTGTCTTAGATAGCAAAAACAAATAAGGTGTGTTCTTTTGTCTAGGGTCTGGTATGATTTCATGGTTTACTAAGAAATAGTCCAGTATTCCTCTTAGCACGGCCGAAGCAGAATACATAGAAGCTTGCTCTGCTAGTTGTGAAGCGATATGGCTTCAGAAGCTAATGTCGAGTCTCTTTGAACTAGATATGGATACTATTGATATTCTATGTGATAACCAAAGTTGTATAAAGACAACCCAGTGTTCCATGATAGATCGAAGCACATAGAAATCTGGTATTTCTACATACATGATATATACAGAAGGGAGCCATAAAGCTCTAGTATGTGAGTATCGATGAGCAAGTTGCTGATGTGTTGATGAAGCCTCTATCTCGGGTAAATTTCAAAGACTTTTTAGAAAAGATTGGTATTTTTTGGAAATACCTTCCTCGAAAGGGGGAGCAGTGATGTTGCAGTGGGATTGTATCATCCTGGGACACTTGTCCTAAACTGATCTGGTGAATTCAGTCCTCGAGAATGAAGATGGATTGTATCATCCTGTGACACTTGTCCTAAAGTGATCCACTGAATTCAGTCCTCGAGAATGAAGAGGAATTGTATCATCCCCGAACTTCGGTTTAGAATAGATCTGGTGTTATGGAGAGAAATTCCTATGGCTTGGGGTACCACAACAAACATCTTGACTCCAAAAATCAATCCTTTCCAATATGCAATAGAAAGTAAATGTCTAACACTAAAGGATCAGACCTCGTAACTTATTCCGGACGGTTGAAGTAGATCCCTATTGAGCTTTCCAACTTCAGCTTGAATTGATAGATTACTTCCTCAACAATAAGTAAACAATAAAAGCATTCTATGTATCATGGTGTTATATCTATTCTAGCATATATAATCAATAATGTATAAGCATTTGACATAATCCAATGGATAAAATATTCATTCAAACACACATTATTGGATAGGAAAAGATATTTCTATTAATATAAATTAGAGATTACAAGATACAACCTCTGATGATAGGTCTGCGAACCGGAGAAACTGAATCCCCCACTTGGGCCTCCACCACCTCAATCCTCCATCTCTCGATAGCAATCTCACAAGCAAAAGGCAAGTTTGGGAAGAACACACTAGTGCTCCAAGGGACAAAGGGATGTAGACTCAAGAATAATTTATGGAAACAATGGACTATAGTTTCTTTGCTATCAATTCTCTCATATGCCTTCAATGTACCATAGAGTTCCTTATATAGCTTTTCAAAGGGGTAATGAAAGGTCAAATCTGAGTGATCTCAAGGAATAGGGAAGGCCAGGAGTCAGGTGAGTCGGATCCATGTCAAGGAAAACTCCAAAAGGATTTGGATTTTGTACACATCCCAATGTACACGGTTTTAGTGGTCAAACCCGTGTATATACACGCTTATAGGTTTAAAAGTCGTGTGTATCATTTTTCACATGTTTTTAGGGATGGTCAAGGAAACATCAAAGGACAAAAAATGGTCCATGGGGTCTAAGGAGTCTGCAGTGGGACAAGGGAAGGCCATACAAAGTGTGATTCACCTGGAGTGGTGAAATCAGCTATAACAGATGCCCCCTAATGTGTGAGGTCAGAGGGGTCACACGATGGCCGAAATACATTATAATTCCATCCAAGAAGTGGAGTGATGAAGTATCCCAAATGGAAGACCAGCCATCCAATTAGCATAGTACATGAATACAACTCTACATATAACTGCAAATACATATAGCAGTCCCGGATACATAAGAGTACAATGGCCATGAATAGGCATGATACAAGATATCATATAAGTGGTCATCGCCACATACAATATACATAGATCAGAATCTCCATGATGAAGATATACAAAGGACCATGATCTCCATAATGGCTGAAGATATATAACAGATCAAGATCTTTATAATGGCTAGAAATGTTTGACATATACTGGAATCAAGTCATGAGAGCTGAAATCTCATGAACACTAGCACAATCAAGGAGGCAGCATATAAGAAATGCCACCAATTGGGAAGGTCTTCTACACAAACCACTATGAGTACATGTCCTACTATGCGAATAGAGGTGTCGAGGTCGAACATAGTAGTCCATCGTCTGATTACCGGTCATTAATGTATACCGTTAACAGACATGAGATCACCCACCGATAATGAAAATGGGAATCAAGGTACTAGAGTGCAAACTAACAAGTGTGAATAAATGTGTTGAGGTTGAACACTTGAGAGGATCCATCAATCAGGGGACATTGATGTATTCCCAAATACTGTCGATGGCGAGAGAACCTACCACTAATGACTGCAAGTCTCAAGGCACTCAAAATGACTCTAGATTCCAATCCCAGAATAAATAATCTAAAGTCGATGGGATGAAATCTACTGGAAGGATGGAATTAAGGCATCCCCCATCATCCAACACGAGGTACTCAGCAAAGCTGTATAATGTGGAAAGACTCAATCATAAGGTGCACAAACTAGTAACTGTACTAGGAATGGCCGACATGCAAAATCAAGATAATTGAGGAATGGTCGACTCAAGCTTCAACTTCCTTTGAACAAGAGAATAATGGCGTATGGTGACTGAATGAAGGTAGCATAGACTTGATATACAAACTGGGGCATCTCTGCGACACAGGAGGCATCGACATAGGCTCCATAGGGACTGGAAGCTTAACCAGTCGGTGGAGATAAACTAAAATAAATGAGTACAGCTCCTAAATTCAAACTATAACCCAACCAATGGATGTGATATGCAGTGCTCTATTCGAAGGAAACACGACTCGAAAGCTACCAAAGATAACATCTTTCCTTGTCCGGCTTTTTGGTTTTTTTATTTTTTTGGACTTTTTTAGTTATTTAAAAAGCTTGAAAAAGAATAAAATGGATTTATAGTTATAGACTAGGAGGAGACGAGTGTCATAAAGGCAAACAAACTAGTTCCAAGCAATGGAACATACCTATGCTCAATGCAAGGATACATGTGTAGGATATCGACACTCGGGGGAAAATCCCCTCCCGGTAAAAGGGAAACAAGCTGCGAAGGATATAAAAGATGGCTCTGCATGGCTAGACATGAGACAAGCTTGGGCTATATGGCTGAATACGCAATGTCAGGGGGGCCGACACAAAGGTCAATAAAATAGGCAAAGCTCATGATAATGCATTCATAACTTGACATGAGTGAGTCCTGAGGGAAATAGGATAGCAAAAGATCAAGAGGAGTATGAGGCTCTTGCGAAATGTCATGGCAGTACTATACAATGGACTCCCACACCCTAAAAGAGAAAACATCGGCATGGGCACCAAATGAAAATAAGGTGCTAACTAGGGTACCCATGTAAGGTGAAACTTTACCACTCATATCATGCCACTTCTAAAGCAGCAAGAAGGTTCCGTGACATAATAGAGTGTGTTCATACCTAAGGTTATGATGAGATGGTCATAAGGTTATTCAAAATGTAAACAGTGATGAAACCTAACCTATATGCCAGTTTAGACATGATACCTGAGATCGGCATGAATGGGTCAATCCAATGGCTGAAATGGCACTGAAAAAGGTCCTATACATCATGAATTATGTCAAAAACGGTCCAAAATGGTTAGAAAATGTCGAAACTATAGGAAAGGGGGTAAAAATTTTCAAATATTTGAAAATTTTCTATAAATAGTAAACAATTCAAAATATTATAAAACATTTGAAACTTTTACCCATTTGAGCTCATATTTTCAACAACGAATTCCAAGAGATCCAACTGGCAGAATCCACTACCGTTTCTTCCAGGTATTTACCCATGCTCTTCTCTTTCATTTTAATGCATTTTTTGTGAAATTACATGGTCAACTAAGCTTTCTAGGCCAAACTAAAATGGGCGCTACGGCCCACGCGGAAATCAAGGGTTTTTTCATGTATGTGGTTGTTTTGAAAACAGTCGCGTATGAGGCCGCGCATAAGGTTTTTCAATAATCTAATGGGCAAATTTGCAATTTCTTGTGTAGGATGGTCCTAGAGTAGAGAGAGCATGAACATGGTGAGGTAGGGGAAGCAGTAAGGGCCAATATAATGGCTCAAAAATCTCTACATGCATGCAGACTCTACAAGTTTTGGTGTCTTGGTGGTTTGAGGGCCAAACCAAGACTATTATAGATGCTGGTGGATTACTGGGATCCAAAATCGGAGTCCTTCTAGATAGATGGGATGTCCCTCACTATAGAGGTGGAGGACATATACTTCATTACAGGGATTTCTAGACGAGGGGAAGTAGTGAACCTTCGTTCTCATGGTGGGCCAGGAGGTGGCCTGACTATCGACGAGTACATTGCAGTGTACTGCTATCCAGACACAAAGAAGGTGGGGAGTCAAGTCCCTACCAACACTATACAAGTGCTAGGCCTAAAGGCCATACTATTGACATTGGGCAGGATAGCAGGCTTGGCATCACTCCACCAGGCCTCGCGGCCTTTGATGTTCTATGCAGTGGAGTGCATGAGACCCACGATTTATGACTGGAGCACTACACTACTGAGCAACATGAAACATCAGCTCAGTGAGTGTAAGGCAGGTAGAGTGTGGAACTTCAGGTTCAGCAGTATTTTGAGCATGTTCCAGGATTGAGCCCCAGTGGACGTTCCTCTTCATGGGGTTCGAGATCCGTCCCAATGGCATTGGGCAGATGCTATGCGCAGACTGGGGGGTGGTAGGGTGGCCAACCCATATCCAACTGACTTCTTTCCATGGTGGCAATGATAGATAGTTTCCATCGATGACTACCCCTATGCAAGGATAGATTTCCGAGGGGACCCGAACATGCTGCTACCACCAGGGTCGGCATATGGCGATATAGGTAATGAATCTCGACCCTCTCTTTTAAAAAAAATTTGAGTTATTTAATTTTTTGTGTTTTCTTGATTATATGGAATCAAAAAGACATATTTTTGCGTGACAATACATAGTGACATCTACCACTTATGTGTAGATGTGGGACCACGGTGACTAGAAGGCTTCCCTCGTCATAGATGGAGGGGAAGAGGAGATGATATCATGGGTGTGGATGCAGAGCGGACGCTCCAAAGCATTCATACCAATTTTGTGATACTGACACATAGGGTTCCCATGGCGCAAGTCGAGGACTTTCCTGAGGCTATGCAGCAGCAGGTGGTGGGTGTACCATGCGCATGGGTGTGATTATTCCGACGGCTAGCTAGAGTCATAGTGACCTTCCATGATCACAACCCTCCTCCTTCTCCATAGGATTAGACACCTAGGAGTGTATACATTTTGTACTACCGTGTATTATATGTTGGTGGCTCGAGAGCCCCAATTTTGTATCATGACACTATGTATTATCACATTTTGGTTTTTATATATAAATTTTTTATGGTGATCGGTTTATTTATTTACAAGTGTAAAAATTGTGTTTGTGATAAATTTACTGTGAATGAAACAAATGCCAATCTAACACGTAGTTAGCATATGAGTCAGCAAATTGATTATTATTTCTTGGAATATGTATATATGTTATATTGTCAAATTTTCGTTCTAACAATCTCACACGTAAGAAACTTCTCAATAACGTTGGATCTCTAACATGGTACAAACCATTAAGCTGTGACACTACTAACTCCGAATCAAGACGTACCTCAAGATAGAGAACGCCATGTGAAATGGCATCCCGTAGAAGCTCAATAATGACACTACATTTAGTAACATTGTTGGAAGATGGTCATAGACATAGGCCTCCTAAAGACAGTACTTGAACCATAGGAGTATAAATCACCCAAGCAGTAGGGGCTGAGTGTTGAGTGTGATAGCTCACACCATCCGCGAATCCTATGTAGGTGGAATATTCCATTGACATCTACCAAAAGAAACAGAAACTAATCACAAACCCGATCATGATAAGAAAAAGACCTAACTATGCAAAACTGTACAATAACATACAATAAGCAACCTTGGCTAAAGATCATGTATAGTATTTCTTGAGATAGAGCCCATTTCTAGGCTCCGCCAAGGCCGTTCCTTCGTAATCCACTAACTCATACGCACCCTTCTCTAACACACGCTTGACCACGTAAGGACCCCGCCACATAGGATTAAATTTCCCTGCCCCCAAGGGTTCTTTTGGTTTATCCCACAAAAGGACCAATTCTCCTTCACTAAACCTCCTTGGATGGACAAAATTATCGTACTGGACCTTTACGCGACGTTTATTGACTTCTAGAGCCACCAAGGCATCTCGCCGCTGCTCATCAAGTTGATCAAGGTGAACCAAATGCTCCTCCAATGGTGAAGTGTCTGGTAAGAGTTCTACAACTAGCTTCAAAGAAGGAATCTTGCATTCAACTGAAAATATCGACTCCACTCCATGTACAAGTCGATATGGAGAAAAACCAGTGGTAGTCTTAACAGTGGTTTGATATGCCCACAAAGTAGGATATAACATGATGTGCCGATTATTCCTGCTTTGTGCAATGGTTCATTGGAGAATGGATTTGAGTGATTTATTCACTGCCTCTACCTGTCCATTCGCTTGAGGGTAGTAAGAAGAGGAATGCTCTTGCTTATACCCTAACTTTGATGCCAACTCTTCCATCATACGGTTCTGAAAGTGCGATCCATGGTCAGTGACAAGCTCTTTTGAAATCCCAAATCAAGTAATAATTTGGTTGAATACAAAGTGAGCGGCTATCTCACCATTGGATTTTACTGTAGGCATAGCCTCAGCCCATTTCGTGAAGTAATAAACAACCACTATAATATGATGGTGCCCCCCAACTGAAACTGGGTTGCAATCCATAAAATCGAGCCCCCACTTAGTGAAGGGACCAGTGGTGATAATGGGATGTAACGGGGTAGGTTTCGAGCGCATATTATGCGTGAACACCTGGCAAGGGTGTCACCTCTTGACCACATCAACAAAATCCCTAAAGATCAACGACCAAAAATAACCCGCTCTTGAAATATTTTGATCTGTATAAAGCCCAGATAAATGACCACCACATGCCCCTCCATGGAAATCATTCAGCAAAACCTCAGTCTCTTCATGAGTTAAACAATGTTGTAAAATGGAATCTACCCCACAATGGTACAAAGTGTTATCCACTATGAGGTAGTTCTTAGAGACATGATGTATTCGTCATCGTTCATCTCGTGAGAGGTGAGTAGGGGTCTTCAATGTTTGTAAATATATTATGATATCTCCATACCATGGGTCTAAAGTTGAGATTAAGAAGATGTGTTCATCAACAAATGTATCTTCACAAATCAACTCCTCGGCCTCGCTCAAGAAATCTGATATAAGCTCTGCAAAAATTAAAGACTTCTTCGATTTTGCTGAAACAAACTCGAGATTGAATTCTTGCAGAATGACAATCCATTTATTATATTTTCCCCCAATCATCCTTCATGTGAGGACGAATTGAAATGGATTGACATGGGCTATAACCAAGGTCTGGCGAAGGAGAATATAATGTCTCAACCATTGAACCCCATGTATGGTAGCTAAATCAAGCTTCTCGACATGAGAATAACGAATCTCCGCATCAATAAGGTTCCGGCCCAAATAATATATGACATGGTCTTGGAGCTCCTCATCCTCTTGAACCAAAACCATACCAATCGTCTCTAATGACGCGGCCACATATAATAGAAAATCATGACTATAGTCCAAGGGACTAATCATTAGGGCCGATGCTAGGGATCGCTTGAGTGCATCAAAGGACTCCTAAGCTTGCTCATCCGAATAAAAGGGGGTGTCCTTCTTTAAGAGATGCATGAAGCCTCTAGTCAAATTGGCAAAGTTGACAACAAATCTTCGTAAAAAGTTTGCCATGCCTTGCAAACACTGAAGATGACAAATATTCTTTGGGGGAGACAACTGAAGTATTGCCTCAACCTTCAAAGGGTTGACTCTTATACCCTCTTTAGAAACGATGAATCCTAACAAATGACCTAACTTCACACAAAAGATGCACTTATGAGGATTTAATCTAACCAAATAGTGCCAGAATCTTTCGAATAACCTCAAGTGATAGGGATGACACATTCTCATACGAGAATGAGCAGCAAGGTCATCCAAAAATACTTCGATAATTGACTTGAGATCATTGAAGATCAAGGTCATTGCCCGCTGAAATGTAGCTCCAGCGTTTTTAAGGCCGAAAGGCATTTTTTGATATGCAAACGTTCCCCAAGGACAAATAAATGCAGTCTTATGTTGGTCCTTAGGTTTAATCTGTATCTGATTATATCCGGAAAATCCGTCCATGAAGGAAAAAACCTCGCTACCCGCACACTCATCCAAAATATGATCAATAAATGGTGTGGAGAAATTGTCCTTAGGACAGGCACGATTCAAATTGTGGAAATTAGTACATATGCAGATCGCTCCTTGCTTCTTATCCACCAGAATGGGGTTTGAAACCCACTCCATCAAGGGAATGAGATAGATGAAACCGGCTTTCAACAACTTCTCTATCTCTGCCTTAATCACGGGTGCTTTCCTCGGATTCACCGCATGCAACCGTTGTCGAATAGGCTTAGCATTGGGGTAAGTCTTAATCTCGTGCTCAATAATACGAGGGTCAATACCTGGCATCTTGTCATTAGATCAAGCAAAAATATCATGGAATTCCTTAAATAGATTGGTGTATTCTAGAATCTCAGCATGGGAACATTCCGCCCCAATATAGACATTCTCTATCGTGCCAGGATTGTGAGAGATGTTGATAGGAATCGTTGAATATATGTTCGCCATGTTTCCATCAGCCATCAGACCAGGAGAGCTTAATGGAGCCATAGGACTACCAACTCTCTGACTAAGAACCACCCTAAAATCCTCATGCTCCAAGTAGTCAAGCTCAAGAAGAAAGTACGATCTATTATGGAGTTCCTCCTATTTCCGCCTTTCACACACCTGGGTCACGTGGTAGAAATCTTCAAGCCACTCGGTGTGTCCTTAGGGGAAAGTCTCGAGTCAAGGCTGTCACCTTGTTCTTGAATCCTCCGTTTAGGCTCAACTCCTAATGAAGCTAAGGGGGGTAGACCCTATTAAGTTACTAAGGATGATTTCTTAGTGTGGTGATGTTAAACTAAATCAGTTACTTAGGAGTTCGAATATTTTAACTATAGACAATTAAATATGACAAGATACGAAAATAAACACACGAAAGCACAAAGCTGATAAACAATATATATATGAAGCAAAAATGACCAGTGCCTTAAAATGGAGTCAAATCAAAGAGATCAATGTGCTTGCATGTGCTTGGAGTGAATTTTTTGCGATTGCATCTTGGTATGTTTTAAGTTAAAATTGAAGTATGAATTGATTAAATTAGGCTAAGGGGGGACTCCAGATATACCCGAGAGTACTTGGAGTATGTCCAAAACTAAACCTTCATGGCTACCCGCAAGGAATATGTGGGCTGAAATAGAGTCTCTGGGGCTATTGTTCGTAACGCACCCATTAGGGTGTGACAGAGATCAGCGCCCTGAGGTCACTTTTCAGAAGTTCCCGCTTTCTTTGGGTATTTTGCCACCGTAGAGGTTTGATCGAGGTGTTGGAATTTCACCTAATGGTTTGTCAATTGGGGAGGGTGAGTCCTAATTATGCTAGTCACCCAAGTGATTTTGATACATCTTGACTGATCAGATGAACCACAGCCAAGTGCAGAGCATATGCACTGGAGTCTTATTGATTTTAGTAAGTTTTAAACTGGATGTTCTTGTTTAAAGAAAAGCCTCCAAGGCCCTCTTTTGATCCAAGTGGATATCAATCGGGGAATCGAGGAGGGGTAAATTTTATAGTTGCTTATAAAAAAATTGTAGAATAAATAAAAAATATACATAATTCATATTTCTTAGTTAATCCTACCACGAATCTCTTTCCCCTTTCGGGTCAATCGGGAAATCGTGGTGTAAGTATTACGATTACTTTGAAATGTGAGATATGGAGTATGGAATTAATAACAAGATCAAGTATACTACCCTGCAGATCAGATCAATTCTAGCAAAAATCAAATAAGCAGAAAATGACGAAAAGGGCACCAACGTGAATCCCCCCAGGGGGGATGGGGAATGGGCTCGAAAGAGCCTATTCCAAAAATGATTTTATTACAGTGGTTACAATATCAAAGAACTGATAAATAAGAACTTTCTTGGTCCTTATATAGGATGAAACCAAGTTTTTCCAATTTTGCAAAACAATTAAGTTTTTTTCGGCGAAAAGGGAGACCCCTGGGGGGATTTGAACACTCCTGAGACCACTTCGGACAGAAGCTTCCCTTTATTTCTGTCAAACCTACTAAAGGACAGTGAGCAATTTAGAATAACATATGCCCAAAGGAACTTTAAGAGTACCTTTGGATCAGCCTACTTTATCTCAAAAATAATGTGGTTAAACTAGCTAAAATGACGAAAAAGGAACCAAGGAAAGCAAGCTTTCCTTGGGATCTTGGATTACTGTTTGCACAGCCAATTAAATTGCACTGATATTGCAGAATATTAAACTTATCGAACAGCAAATGAAACTACCTTAACATCAAGCTATGAATTTTCACTAAATTGCTTGCGAAAATAAGGTACTTTTAACTAGATCTCTTGAAATTGAACTTTAGGTGCAAAACAAAACTAAGATCTAGAATTTGGGAGGGATATTACTGATTATATATATGTGTATTTTTCTTAGTGAGATATATCAGAGTAATAAGAAACCTTTTAAGTAACCAATTTGAGGAAAATTTAGAATTTAAAGGAGAGAAAGGGGAAGAAAGGTGCTTGTTGTTGAAGTAGATCTGCAGAGGAAAATTGTTAGTGGAATGTAGAGGGGCAATGTCTTCACAAAAATTTAGATGTGTAGTGGATTCAAACTAGATCCACAGCTCGTCCAATCCTTAGATCCACAGCTCGTCCAATCCTTGCTACTTGAAAGCTAAACACACAATCCTGCACGAAACCTCATGAGATCTGGATATATATATGAAAAAGAAACAAGGATTACATGCAAATAAAATTATTAAACATGTATAATCAATATCTTCTAACATATATTCTATGAGATATAAGAAAAAAAAGTAACCTTACTTTCCCAACTATACTCCTATTGATTCAACTGAATCATTCAAGCCAGACAGGGTTCAGATGCAGAAATTGAGAGAGAAGCTGACAACATCAATAGCCGTAAGACAATGCTTAATCCACACATATGAGAGCATTACACCATTTATCCTCCAAAGCTTCTTTATTTCAACAATCGAAAGATTACAACAGTATTACAATGGCAAGCTCTTCAGTCCAGCTCTAACTAGCTTGGAAGAGGGAGCCTCAAGCAGGATATATACAATTTGCAGGCCATCCAGCCTAGGGGGGGCGCAATTCCTCATGGAATCAAGTGAAATCAACTGATGGAGAGTTCATCAATGCAGAACTGAGGCTGAACTGAGCCTACCTGTCAACCGGGGGCCTGATCTAGCTGACACATCAACCCATACACTGACACATCGGCCCACAGAGCATCTAGATGAGCCAAAACGTGTTGAGGAGAGAGCAAGGGTGAAAATCCCCATAAAGTATGCTCAATATCAACTCTGGATCTGATTTGATCACCTCCTTCAGTCAAGTATTTGTCAGATCCAGTCAATCTGCTTCAGATCTGACTGATTTCAATCAAATCAGTTGAGAATCCACTGATTTATTGATTTTGGATTTGCTCCATTATTCATCAATTTATTAATTAAAATAATCAATAATTGATTTTTGGGGCTTTCTGACCTGAGTGATGGAAAATCACTCAAAACTAGGAAATAGTGGGTCAATGGGTTTACATGGTGCTCTTAGCTTTAAAATGAGCACCTACATGACTGAAACTGATTATTTGGCCCACTTTTATTACAAAATCAATTTTTCCAATTAAACTATTAAAAAATAGCCTAAGTTTTGGAAAAATTAAAATTTAATAAAAAACACTGAAAAAACTAAAAAAATGAAAAATTGAAAAACACCTAGGGGGACTTAGACATGTTCATATGAATAAAAAATGATGTCTAGCATGCTTATACATTGACACATAGACTCTAATAACCTCAATAGGCCTAAATGCCAAGCTAACCACCCCAACTTTGGAGGTATGGAGTGAAAAACTCATAAATTATCAGTCATTTATTCAACAACCAATAATAACCAAGGGAAAAAACACCCTGGGCTGATCGGATTGACAAATGAATTCTAAGAGACTGAGTCTTTTACAGACACTATCATGCTAGAACATTTATTACAACTCCCCCATGGGGTATGAACATGTGATATAGTACAACAAAGCTTCCCAGAAGCAAGACTGAAGGTTCTCTGAAGTCCGAACAAGTTATCCTTGTCCAGTTCACCAGGATCACTTGATAACAAAACCACTAAGTACAACTTAGTTGGTAACACCTCCCATGGTGGCTCAACTCCTGACATAGCCTCAATAATCACTTCATTAGAAGGAAAAACCGTATCAAGGCAGTCGTGTGCATGAGAAGACTGTACTGCCCATGCCGGAAGCACATAAGGGTCCTCGTCTTTCGTCTACGAAAAGGAAGGACTAGGCTCTGCAACACACTCAAGATTAGCTTGATAAGCTATCATAGTTGCAGGCAATGACACGTCCGTCACGATGGGATCACTCGAAGTACTCGGTGTGGGAGTAATCCAAGGATATTCCATATGACTTGTGCAAAAAGACATCGATCTCGTAGATGTCGAAGCCTCATCGGAACTAGATCCTATCATAAGGATCGGTGCAGGACAACTGAAGCTTCCCATGAGGGATGGATACATGCCTACACCCACACTCCCAGTTGCTCGCTGAGAGTGTTCAACGATCGGGATCAAAGCTCCCAAAGATGTGGTAACAAATGGATTCTTGAATGTCGTTTGATCAATCGTTACAATCTTCCCATTATGTGGAAAGCATACAACGTGAAACAGGGAAGAAGCAATGGCGTGCATACTGTACATCCAGTTCCTACCCAGTAAGAGATTTTAGTCGAGGGGCGCATCAACCACCTTGACCTCTATCACAACGATCTTCCCTCCCAAAAGGAATTTAAGGGAAGGAAGGATGTCATGTGGCCTAAAATATCTCCCATCGAACACAGTTAACATGGTCGCTGATTTAGACAGCTCAGGGGAACCTAGACCCTTCCAACAGGATAAAGACATCACAGAAGTAGCAGCGCCTTCGTCAAACATAGTGCGCTTGACGATCATATTAAGATATTCTACATGAATCAAAAGAGACACATAGTAAGGAAAGAAAGGCTGAAGTCCTATGGTTTCAAATTTGATCATAAAGGAAGAATTATCATCATTCACACCAAGGATAGAAAGCAACACCTTCCTTTGCAAAGGACAACTCTGAAGCACTTCCAATGCAGACATCGCACAAGGAGTGTGGCCCAAATCCTTGACAACTGAATAGTTCTGGGGAGCTCAGGCATTTGTATTATGCCCCAAACGCTTAAGGACTCCTTGAGGAATGTGAGGTGCATCTTCAGGTTTATCCACAGGTTTCTCAATGTGTAAAGGAGACCCTGGTGGATAAGGCTCTTTTCCTGGGCTGGGTTGTGACGAGCCATAATATTTCACACGGGTCACAACCTTCGCAGCACATACCATGTTAATACAACCATGACCACTACCCTCTGGAGGATCTTGATCACCACCAGACTGGTCATGGGACCTCGAGTTCATATTTTGATTGTGTGGTAAAGGGTTAGTTAGCACGACTGGGCCCTATGCCAAGAATCTCGAGGCTTCCTCAATACGAGGGCACAAGTAAGTGAGGTGATCATCCTTACATAACTTGCAAGGGAACTTAACCTTACGTTTAGCTTGCTTGTTCCCCCCAACATTCCGACCGTTCTTTTCATTACTATTAGTATCCTCATTCTTATTCCCACCCTTACGATTATTTTTACCCCTTTTTCTATTCCGTCCGGGCTACTGGTTACCCTTCTGGTCCGACAATTGCATAGAAAGTACACTTGCCGTTTGGGTGGGTTGAGACAAAGTCGTAGCTTGTCCCGAAGTAGATTGGTTGATTGACAATTGAATAACTTGTTTTGCAACCAAATCCGCAAGGTTCGCACTTGTACAACCCACAATGCCATCGGCATGTGGTCCAGGTTTGACTTTGGGGTCGAAACTGGAATGCAGAGCGTTGGGAATAATGTCATATAACAAACCGGACTGAGCATAGATCAAGTCCAGTTCTTGTGCCCTAAAAATCACATGTTCCTCATTTTTCACTTCGGATGTGGAAACATCCTTTGCTATATATGGAAATAACGACTTGAGGAACCACTCGAGGAGGAACTCCGGCGGTATAAAGGCTTTGATTAACCTCTTCTGTCTACGCCACTCTTGAATATGATCAGAGATATGTGTGGCTTTATCTTGCTGAAATGTTGACAAGAGTTCAGTTCCAACATCATAACGCACTGGTAGCTGGAAGTGGTTAAGAAAAGTCATCGCAAGGTCATCGAACAAAGTGAAAGCTCCCCTAGGTAGCTCTATATACCATTTCACTACAGGCCCTGTAAGGGTGTGTTGAAATAGCCTCAAACGAATAGAGTCCTAATGTAAGGAATTCGAAGAGCACCATAGGTGAAACATAGTAACGTGTTCACTCAGATCCTCTCTCGGTTAGCCCTTGAACTTAGGTATGTCTGAAGGAAGCTTGATAGGGACAGCCGTCCAAGCCGAGTCATGAGCTACAGGATCGTTCGTTAATCTCGACAAGTCGGGAAGATTGAGCATTGTGGGGAAAGGGAGCCTAGGATGATGAGTTCGATGGAACACTCCCTGATTCATATAGGTGTGATTACCACCATGGCCTTGTCCATAGTGCCCTCCTCCCGTATGACCCGTATCGGGTGGCGTGGAAACACCATAGTGTGGTGGACCTTGACTAGTAGGAGCTACAAAACCATAATTAGGAGAGTAAGTAGGTTGTTGATACCCGCCCCCATAAGGTGAATAACCCTATCCATACTACGTTGCATAATAGGGTCCATCAGTCATCGCATGCGATTTCCCATGGGACACTCCGTAAGTAGGGACATATGTTCCGGAAGTAGGAATATAAATTCCAGAAGTAGGAATATACATTTCGGAAGTAGGAATGTGACCTCTAGAAGTATGAGCATGACCTCTCGAAATGACGGGCGGTGCATGAAGCTGAGACACAACTGGTCTAGTAACCACAGTACGGACATAGCTTATAGCAACGTTTCATCCTGAAGGACCACGCGAATAAGGTGGAGGGTGAACATTTGAAGAAGTAGGGATCGAGGACAGAGGGACCTGAGTAATAATATATGTACTATTCCCTATCATTACCTGTCTCGGGTCTGGTATCCTAATAGGATTTCTAACCCTAGACCTAGGAGGAATATGTGATGTAACTTCCACCACTGGGACGGAAGGTGCAATGTGAATAGTGATCCCAAACCTCTCCGCATGGTAAGGAATGAGAGTGCCCCTAGGCATAGTGTTAGGATCAAAGTCAGATTCGACATGAAATGCCAAATCATGTGTAGGAAAACCAGACATACCATAACTACCATAGCTAGTGCTTGCGGGTTCAAAACGAGTCTTGACATCCTCCGGCATTCCATACCAGTAATGCGTCAATGGGGAATCAACCCTAGAGTGAGTAGGTCTATCATGAAAGGTTCCTATCTCTGAAGTCACAGGACCTAACTCAGCCAAGTCGGGTGAAGGATCGTAAGTAGGAGTAAACTCACCATCGTCAACACGAATGGGAGAAGGTGGTTCAGGAATATCCTCTATATGGTCTCCCATGGTGTGTGAATCAATGTGTGAGATAGTCCGCCTGGACTATCTAGGTCTCTCTCCCAAAGGAGGAGGAGAAGTAGAAGGCGAAAGTCCTGCTAAATGACAAGAACAACGAGGAGCCGCACCCAAATCCACAATGACTCAAAAAATAAAAAAGACTCTCTATTTATGCAAACCCTAGGCAAACTATCATGCACAGAGCAACCACTAATAAAATCTAAAGCTAAATGCAAGAAAAAAAGAGCTGGATAAGTGAGCTCCCGAATGAAGCAGGTATGTCTTGCCTAGGAGAGGCTTGAGACTCCCATACACAACAAGCGGAGGTACGTAACCAATTATTGTGGCCCTCAGCTTCAACGCGTAAAGCGACTGTGCTGTCTGACCCTAACCTGGCTAAGACACCCACAGAATAACCCCTGCAAAGTACCCCCTCAATATCCTAGGTAAGGCCACTAAGGTCACCTCAATATAATCAATGCTCAGGCGGACAGTCGCAGGGAGGATTGACCGTATGGGTAGGGTAGCAAAGCCCGAAACTCTTGAAAGAGCCCCCAGATACGAATACAATCTTGGAAATATCTCCGGTGCTACTCAGTTATGACTAGGGGTCATCCCAATCAATAACCGCTCACACTACCTCGTGCTTAACTCCATTTTGAGAGGAGAATCCTGAGAAACACTGGTTATACCAAGGATTTCACACATTCACCTAGACAGACACATACATGTTGTTGTTTAATGGTCTTGGAGAATTTACTCACAATGAACTATTCCAAGACCCTAAAACCTAAGATTGTTGGTGCACCCTAGAAAAGAAAAGAGTGTAATTCATTTTAATTTAGTGTTGATTTTAATTGGCTTTATTACTCAAAATAGGGATATGACCGTGCAACTAATGGTGTTATGACGTAACATGAAGTAAAATGCACACCTAACAATCAATGCAAATGCATTGTGTCCATGAAAACAGGGTATGCTACTACGTGAAATGCATAATTTTTCTTCAAATGATGAATGCAAGATTTCCTATATGAAGTCCTAACTAGTACTCCAAAGCAAATATAGTGCAAGTACAATGCAAAATGCAAAATGCAATGCATAATGATAAGCAAATATTTTTGGATTTTTTGAAATAAAATGAGATACAAAAAACAAAAGAATGATTCTACGACCCCTAGACTCTGCAAGCACACTCAAATAGCACTCAAGCAAAGCATTAAGGTAAAAGAACTCTAATGCACTAATCCCAAACAAAAAATCAAAAATGCCATGACAAGAACCTTCTTAAAAAAATTTAGCCTGAAAAAAAACATTTCTGGTCAGAAATAGAGGTATAAACAGACTCAGGCAATGCCAAAGGAGACTCAACAATCATCAAACTTCACCCAACAACCATTTAAATTCCACAAAAAAGGCAAAACTAATGGCATACGTGATTGTTCACAATAAACCCGTGTGTATACGTAGAAATTACAGAGAAACCCGCGTGTATACGCGACTATGAGTTAAAAACTCATGTACAGGAAGAAAGGTGCTTAAAATCAAGGAAAACAGACAAGCTGAGACCAACTTCACACCGTTCAGACACTACCAGGCATACATGCCCCCAGACCCGACACAGAAACAAGAGAGAAAGAGCAATTCAAATTCATTGAATGCTGATAAACAACCCCCAAAGGACAACTACTAGGAACTCCCCAACAGAGTCGCCAATTCTATTACGAAGATAAATTCCTATGGCTTGGGGTACCACAATAGACAACTTGACTCCAGAAATCAATCCTTTCCAATATGCAATAGAAATTAAATGTCTAATACTAAGGGATCAGACCTCGTACCTTATTCCGAACGGTTGAAGTAGATCCCCATTGAGCTTTCCAACTTCAGTTTGAATTGATAGATTACTTCCTCAACAACAAGTAAACAATACAAGCATTCTATGTATTATGGTGTTAGATCAATTCTAGCATATATAATCAATAATGTATAAGCATTTGACATAATCCAATGGATAAAATATTCATTCAAACACACATTATTGGACAGGAAAAGATATTTCTATTAATATAAATCAGAGATTACAAGATACAACCTCTGACAGCACATCTGCGAACCGGAGAAACTGAATCCCCCACTTGGGCCTCCACCACCTCAATGCTCCATCTCTCAATAGCAAGCTCACAAGAAAAAGGAAAGCTTGGGAAGAACACACTATTGCTCCAAGTGACAAAGGGATGTAGACTCAAGCATAAGTTCTGCCAACAATGGACTATAGTTTCTTTTCTCTCAATTCTCTCATATGTCTTCAATGTACCATAGAGTTCCTTATATATCTTTTCAAAGGGGTAATGAAAGGTCGAATCTGAGCGATCTCAAGGCATAGGGAAGGCTAGGAGTCAAGTGAGTCGGATCCATGTCAAGGAAAACTCCAAAAAGATTTGGATTTTGTACACATCCTGATGTACACGGTTTTAGTGGTCAAACCCACGTATATACGCACTTATAGGTTTAAAAGTCACATGTATCATTTTTCACATGTTTTTAGGGATTGTCAAGGAAACATCAAAGGATAAAAAATGGTCCATGGGGTCTAAGGAGTCTGCAGTGGGACAGGGGAAGGCCATACAAAGTGTGATTCACCTGGAGTGGTGAAATCAGCTATAACATCTGGTGACATTGGTCCTCGAGAATGTGGTGGGATTGTAGCATCCCTGAAATTTGGTTCAGAATGGATCCGCTGACTTCAATCCTTGAGAATGTGGTGGGATTGTATCATTCATGAACTTTGGTTCAGAACAGATCTGGTGACTTCGGTCCTCGAGAATGTAGTGGGATTGTATCATCCCTAAACTTCGGTTTAGAATGGATCCGGTGACTTTGGTACTCAAGAATGTGGTAGGATTGTATCATCCTTGAACTTTTGTTCAGAACGGATCCGGTGACTTTGATACTCGAGAATGTGGTAGGATTGTATCATTCTTGGAATTTTGTTCAGAATGGATCCAGTGACTTTTGTACTTGATAATTTGGTAGGATTGTATCATCCTTGAACTTTTATTCAGAACGGATCTGGTGACTTCGGTACTCGAGAATGTAGTATGATTGTATCATCCTTGAACTTTTGTTTAGAGTTGATCTGGTGACTTTGGTACTTGAGAATGTGATAGGATTGTATCAACCTTGGAATTTTGTTCAGAATGGATCTGGTGACGTCGGTCCTCCAGAATGTGGTAGGATTTCATTATCCACGGACTTTAAGTCCAAAAGTGATCTGAAGAATTTTGTATTCGTATTGTGAATTGCAAGCTTTTGCTGATGATGATGATGTTACTGATCGAAATATCAGAGTGTGATGATGATGATGTTACTGATCAAAAGATCAGAATGTGATGATGATGATGTTGTTGATCGAAAAGCAAAGTATGACGATGATGATGATTGCTGATCGAAATATCAAAATGTGATGATGATGATGTTGTCAATTGAAAGTTCATAGTATGATGATGATGACGATGCTGATCTAAAGTTCAAAGTATGATGATGATGATGATGTTGATCGAAATTTTAGATGATGATGTTGCTAATCAAAATGATGCTGTCGATCGAGCGGTCAAAGTGTTATTGCTACTGAAGTTTGTATATGAAGACTATATGTTGAAGATGATGAAAAGCTTCCAATGATTTATACATGTATCACCCTGATAATGTTGATGATTCCTTCTCTCTCCTATATTTGTTGTTGTTGTTGTTGTTGTTATTGTAGAATACCCTTCTTGTTAAGGGGGAGTGTTGAATTATTGTAACTTCAAAGAATATTCTAAATGTATTTTATTCATCCCCGATGTTCCTATCAAGAATCATTTGTATTTATTTGTACCCCAATGTTCCTATCGGGAGAATTACTAAGAGTCATGAGGAAGTCCCCTTCATTGTAAGTTGGGTCATTAGTACCCTTCGGAATATATTATTATATTAATTTATCCTAGTTATGTCTACTCAAGCCTACATAAATGAGTTAAGTTTACTTGAGCTTACATAACTGGGTTAAATGTCAAGTGAACAAAATAATATAAATAGAGTGAGGTGCCTCTCATTTGAGACACACACACTCACTTGTGTAGTAGATAAGAGAGAGAGAGGGAAAGAGTTGTAGATGGAGAAGGAGGAGGATCAGTTTTGGGTTTTACCTTTTATCTTTTAGGGCATCTATATTGAGGAATCTCTTGCTGGGTTTTTCCCAAGATAAATATGTGTTGTTCTTGTGATATTATTTGTTTTAGTGATCCTATCTGTATGCTTTTATGAAATTGAAATTAAATGCTAATAATCTAGCATAACATATGCAATTCTAACAAATCTCCTTACCAAGGGTTAGTCGTGATGATTAAGAACAATAATTCATATGTAAATGAATCATTGGGACCATTTTCCATAATAGCACGGGGAATATCACATATCAATTCTGTGAAAACTAAGGACTTCTTGGAAGTGATATTAGAGAACTCAAGGTCAAATTCCTATAGGATAACAATCCAATGAGAATACTTTCCCCCTAGTACCTGATGAGTCACAATGTAGTACATAGGGTTTTGACCTGCGAGAATGGTAGTGGTGCGAAGTAATATGTAATGCCGAAATCATTATACAATAATGACCATAGCCAAAGATAACATCTCCACATGCGAGTACCTAGTTTCATATTCTAGAAGACTCTTACTAAGATAATAAATCACTTGTTCTTGTGCGTTCAAATGGTCCTGCACGAGAACCATACCAATTGTAGTAGTGGAGGAAACAATATACAAGAGAAATTATTTTGAATAATTAGGAGGGTGTAACATAGGTGAGTGTGTTATAGCATTTTTGAAATTATCAAAATCTTTTTTAGCTTGATCATCCCAAACAAAAGGAGTGTTATTTTTCAACAGACACATATAACCATGTGTTTTCTCTACAAAATTGCACATGAAACGACGAAGAAAGTTTTCCTTCCCTTGCGAAAGTTGGAGTTCAGTGATTCTGACCAGGGGAGTAAATCTGAAATTGCAGCAATCTTCAAGGGGTCTATCTAGATACCATCCTTAAAAACAACAAATCTAAGAATACACCCAAATTCCACACAAAAGAAACACTTATGTGGATTAAGCCGAATGTGATAATGATGGCATCAAAGGAAGATGTCTCTAAGATGCCCTAACTAGTCCTCTCTCTATTGTGAATGAGCGAGGAGGTCATCCAAATACGCCTCCTCTATGTGATTTACATCTTGGAATGAATAGGACATGACCCATTGGAAAGTGGATCCAATGATTTCAAGACAAAAGGTAACTTTCGGTAATTAAAGGTTCCCCATGAGAAAATGAATGCCACTTTATGCTGGTCAGCGAGTAATATTTCAATCTGATTATAGCCAGAAAAATAAGGAGAGGATGACACTTCCAACACCATTATCGATTATTTGATCAATATGGGTAGTATGAAAGTTTTCCTTCGTACATGCTTTATTCAAATCCCTAAAATCAAAGAAAACCCTAATAGTTCCTTGCTTCTTGGAAACATGAATAATATCAGATACCCACTCAGTTATAGGAACATGATAAATAAACCCATCTTCCAAAAAAATTTCAACCTCAATTTTTATGGATGGAACTTTCCTTGGGTGGACCTAGCGGAGTTTTTGCCTAACCGATTTTTTGTTGGATAAGTCTTCATATCGTGTACGATGATGGAAGGATGAATCCCAGTCATTTCTTCATAACTTCAGGAAAAAAATATTAGAATTCCTTAAAAAGAGATCGATATTATTCAATTTCTATTGTTGAACAGTTCTGGCCAACGTGAACCTGTTCAATAATCCCAAGCTTGACCAACATTTTTATATTATGTTTTTCCATTAATTTCAACAAAAATGAAAATGAGTACAATACAGGGTAGGAATCCTAGCCCCAACTACTTGAGAGATGTAAACTCTACCCTAAACTAAAAAATTTTTACAAAATTGTGATGTTGAAGACCACTAGAACATTGTTGGTTTAATTTTGTTGCATTCTAGTTCCTATTTGTCATGGCGTATTTCTTAATGTTTTTGCATTAAATGTAAATCATCAACCATTAGGTATATTGAAATGAAAATTCCATTTTGATTTTCTATCAAGGTTTAATATACTTTCAAACTAATTCAAAAATGATTGTGAATCCTTTTCAGACAAATCCTTTAACTATGAGCATCTCCCATTAAGTCTTTGATATTTGTGAATGGCATGTTGTTTAGTAAAAATTCAATATATTTTGAAATAATATAATTGTATGACTTATTGAGTTACACAATTGGTTGTATAGACATTCTATTATCAATAAAATTATGTATACGACCATATATGTAGTTTTTCTTTTTGTATATTATGACATTATCATCTTAAAATTTTATTTCTTTGCTTCAAAAGCACATCTTTTATTTTACTTATGTGAATTTTTGTATATTGATCTACATAGCAACTTATATAATTTTATATTTTTTTCAAGCATATATATTTAGTTTTCTATAAATATTATTTTACTTTGTATTTAATTTCAACTCATAATAGTTTTGCTTATAGTTGTAGCATTGATTCCATTATTTTCCCTTTACTACATATATCTAATTTATTTTTTAACATCAATATGTGTTTGCATTTTAAACAAAAAAATCTGATTTTAAAGGCTAAAATATACTACTAATTTAAAGTTCATTTTAAGATTAACTCAGTCAAAATATAAGGAGTTTGATTACCTGTAATGTGGAACAACTCCACTAAATTATCTAACTAATTAGAATAACTTCATAGTTAGTGAGTTTAGGGATTAAAGCAAGGCTTGGGTTTCTATTAGAAAGAAGGACCACAGAGAAATAACAGTTATACAGTTAAATAATTAAACAATATGCAAGACACATTCAACACATTACAAAGAGACACATATATAACATGGTTCACCCAAAAGATGGGCTTCACCCACTCAGAAATTGCTAGTCTTTTATTACCATCTAGAAAGATGAAGGGATACAACATGTAGAAAACCCACTACACTTCCTCTTCACACTCTCACAGTCTCTCTCACACAATCACAGAGATTGTTTACAATTCTACAATACAATACTATACCATACACAGTCGTATTACAATGCTTTTATTTTATAGGGGAAATACTATGGTTAACCCAATACCATGGGTCCACAAAAATGTTGGCCAAGAAACATCCCAAACACAATTGAATAACAAACTATTGGCCAAGGTTGGGGAATGGGTGTATAGTAAACCTAGGGTACAAACATGACTAAATAACATCTCTAAATATGGAATACCATGCTCCACAACCAACAATCTCCCACTTGAAGACTAATCACAATAACTCCACCGCTGCTGCACTTGTTGGAATATGCTCTGGACCTTAGACTTGGATAATTTTTTATTTTCACCTTCATGCTTGAAGGCCAATAGAAGTTGAGCAGGGACTCAGTTTCTATTTGGTTACTCCCTTTGTCAAGATGTATGTAGGATTCTAGCTAGTATGTATCTTTTCCAGTTTTAAAATTTCTTCATCTAGAAAAGATCTTATGAAGTGGTACTTGATTTGTATATGTTTAGTCTTCGAATGAAAGGTTGATTTATTTGCAAGATGAATGGAACTATGGCTATCACTTTACAACCTACTATTCTTGTGCTTCTTACCTAATTCCTCCATGAACCTCTGCAACCAAATCATCTCTTTACTAGCTTTTGTAGCAGAAACATACTCTGCTTTCGTTGTTGAAAGTGCAACCTATTGCAGTTTTGAAATCCAGCTTACTGTTTTTCCACCCATAGTAAACACATACCCTGTGGTGCTCCTCATGTTGTCTTTATTACCAGCCATATCTGCATCAGCATATCCCTATAGAACACTATTAGAACCTCCAAAACATAATGCATGAGAAGTGATACCTCTCAAATACCTGAGAATCCAGTGTACTACTTTCTAATGCTCTTTACTTGGATTATTCATATACCTTCTCACAACTCCCATTGCATGTGAAATATCTGGTCTTGTGCACACCATGGCATACATCAAGCTTTAAACTGCTGATGAGTAGGGAATTATGGACATGTAATCTATCTCTTCATGTGTCTTTGGACACATCTCCTTACTTAGTTTGAAATGGCTAGATAAAGGTGTACTAACTGATTTTGCATTCTGTATTCTAAACCTCTACAATGCCTTTTCTATGTACTCAGATTGAGACAATGTGAATTTGCGATTTTTCCTATCTCTTGTTATTCTCATACCAAGGATTTGCTTTGCAGCACCCAAATCCTTCATTGCAAATGTTTTATCTAGTTTTATTTTGAGCACATTTATATCATGCATGTTAGACCCTACAAAAATCATGTCATACACATACAATAAAAAAGATAATATATCTTCCATTATCTATCCTCTTGAAATAAACACAATGGTTAGAATGTCACCTATCATAACCTTGTTCTGTCATAAACTTATCAAATTTTAAATACCAGTTCCTTGGAGCTTGCTTTATGCCATACAAGCTCTTCTTCAACCTACAAACCAAATTCTCCTTCTCTTTTACCTCATACCCCTATGGCTGCTGCATATTAATCTCTTCGTCCAAATCCCCATGGAGAAAGGTTGATTTTACATCTAACTGTTCAAGATGCAAATCTTCTACCTCCACTAGAATCAAAATAGTTCTAATTGAATTCATTTTAACATCAGGAAAAAATATTTCATCAAAGTCTATACTTTTATTTTGTGCAAACCCCTTTACAACAAGTCTAGCCTTGTACCACTTTTTTCCTCCATCTTCTTCCTTCAACATGTAAACCCATTTATTCTACAATGCCCTTTTTCCTAAAGGCAACTTAACCAAATCTGAAGTCTGGTTTCTTACCAATGAGTCCATCTCCTCACCCATATCTTGCTCCCACTTATTTCTAGTTTCTACCTGCATTTCTTCTTCATAATATTCTGTCTCACCAGAATTAGTCATTGATAAATAATACAATGAAGGAGAGAATCGTTCAGGGGTCTACTTAACCTCGTAGATTTTCTTACATTTGCAAGAGTTTCAAGTACCTGTTGTTGTTCTTGATTTTCTGGTGCCTTCGAAACTTCATTTTCTTTGATTTCATCAAGCATTCTGTACTCTGTATTTTCATTTTCCACTTTCTTTCCTTGCAATTGATCTTTGTACATAACCTTTTCATTGAATACTACATCTCTACTCCTAATGATTTTGTGATTTTCAAAATACCATAAGTGATAACCAAAATAATCAACCCTGTATCCAATAAAGGTACATTTCTTGGATTTAGCTTCAAGCTTTGTTCTATCATCTTTATCAATATGGACAAATGCTTCACAACCAAAAGTTATTAGAAATGAGTATTTTACCTATTTACCTGTCCATGCCTCCTCTGGAATCCCACCATCCAAAGCACTTGAAGACCCCCTGTTTATTAAATAAACAACATTTTTTACAAAATCAGCCCAAAACTGTAAGGGAAACCCTGCATGCAATCTCATACACCTTGCACGCTCCATGATCATTATGTTCATCCTTTCTGACACACCATTTTCTTGTGGTGTTCTAGGGGATATCTTCTCTATGCAAATCACATTGTGTGAATAGTAACTATCAAACTCATTGCTGCAATATTCACCTCCATTATCATATCTAAGACATTTCAACCTTTTTCTTGTCTCATTCCCAGCCAGAGCTTTCCACTTCTTAAAAGTATCAAACACATCCTATTTCTGTCTAATGTAATAAACCCAAATTTTTTTAGTTTCATCATCAATAAAAGTAACATAATAACGAGATCCACAAAGATATTTCACATGAGATGATCCCCATATATATGTATGGACAATCTCTAACTTTTCACTATTCTTTTGTTTCCCAACCCTAAGAAATATGGCTCTCTTTTGTTTTCCATAAACAAAGTTCTCACAGAATTCCAAACTTACCTGCTTCATATCTGGAAGCAATTTCCTTGAGTGGAGAATCTACATCCCCTTATCACTCATGTGGACAAGCCTATGATGCCACAATGCCACACCTATTTCTGTGGAAGCTACATAGATAGAATAATCGAGATTATGAGGACATAAATATAACGTACCCACCCTATCTCCTTTTTTTTATTACCAATGATCCTTTAGTGATATTCTACCACGTTTCTCCAAATCATGTAGACAAACAACCGCTATCTCCCAACTGCCCTGTTGAGATCAGATTTCTTTTCATAGCAGGAATGTGCCTTACATATTTTAGCATCCATTCACTTCCATTATTTAACTTAATCTGTACCTTACCCTTTGCAACAATTTTACATGGTTCATCATCCCCCAATAAAACATGTCCAAAATCACCTTGAACATAGTCATGAAAGAATTTTCTATGTGGTGTAGCATGACATGAAGCCCATGAATCTACTACACTATAATCAATAGTATTATCTAATTCAAGAATCAAAGCATATTGTAACACATCACCTGCTACATTCGCTTCTTGAGTAGTCTCTTGATGCATGCCTCGTTTCTTCTTTGGAGCTTTGTAGTCTTCTTTAGGTGTCCTTTATTACCATAGTTCCAACACTCTATTTTTTGAAATCTGGAGTTGGATATTCCCTTTCCATACTTGTTGCAATTACCTGGGATCCTTCCTCTCTCCTTTTGTCTCCCATTCTTCATCCTTCATAGTCGTTGGTTGTTTTTCTTTTCTACCTAATGGTAGGTACAAATCCTTCTAGTACTGATAGTCCTCCATTTTCATCTTCCATAATTGGTAGTTTTGGTCGTTAAATTTGTCGACCCTAAACTTTCCTTCTTCTTCCATTTCTCCCACTCGAACCAAGAACCCTTATTTCCTTGGATTTTACCAGCCAAATAGACCTTTTGGATCTGATACCAATTGTTAGAAAATAGGACCGCAGAGAAATAACAGTTATACAGTTAAATCATTAAACAAGATGCAAAACACATTTAACACATTACAGAGAGACATAGATATAACTTGGTTCACCCAAAATTCGGTCTATGTCCACACAGAAATTTCTAGTCCTTTTATTACCGTCCAAAAATATGAAGGGATACAACCTACATAAAACCCGTTGCACTTCCTCTTCACACTCTCACAGTCTCTCTCACACAATCACAGAGATTTTTTACAATGCTACAATACAATACTATACCATACACAGTTGTATTACAATGATTTTCTATTATAGGGGAAATACCATGGGAAAATACTACGGTTAACCCAATACCGTGGGTCCGCAAAAATATTGGCCAACAAACATCCCAAACACAGCTGAATAACAAACTGTTGGCCAAGGTTAGGGAACGAGTGTACAGTAAACCTAGGGTACAAACACAACTAAATAACATCTCTAAATTTGGAATATCAGGCTCCACAACCAACAATCTCCCACTTGAAGATTAATCACAACAAATCCATCGGTGGGTTCCTTCCTCTCTCCTTTTGTCTCCCATGATTCATGTTGGGCCTGGAAATAACCCCTTTTTGACCACATTCACTATACCCAATTTTCCTTATCTTTCCCCATTTTATGCACCAAATAGATGTTCTCCCTTCATTTGAGCCTTGAATCTTTATAGGTATGATTACTTATTGTTTTATCTTATGAAGACTTATGATTGTTATAATCAGGGCTTTTCTGCTTTAATTATGCTGACAAAATGAGATTTTATGAAGATAGTTCAAGATGTGAATAATACAGGTATGGTAGGCTGAGTGGTTTCCAGAAGAAGTGAACATTCATTGCCAGTTGTTACCCATTGATCCATCTCTACATTTGAAATGCAGTCGAAAGTCCTTATCCCACACAAGCTGCAACAGACTCAGCTTCAGCAGCACACCGATGATCAAGGGTAGCTGCAACTGACGAAGTATCTTTTAAAATGGGTTATGTTACTTCATAATCGGATTGAGAAACAAATTTCCTATATTCCATGCTTTTGTTTTGCCTACAGCTGTAACAACACATTGTAATAGGGCAGCCTGAAGATCATAGATCTTCATGGCTACCCGATATTAGTGGGTGGAAGTTATGAATATTGAAGTATAAATATTAGGAACTATTTAGAGCTGAGGGTTGGAAAATAATTGATCGTATTGTATAATATTTGACAGAGACTGTACTTCCATTCCATCATCTAATACAACGAGCAGAATTCTTCAAATTTCTGTGTTTTAACTTGTGTTACCCTTCGTCATATTTGTTCGAAGGCTGGGCTTGCCTTCCCATAGGGATTGCCGAGTTAACTAGGTGTTTATCTTTTCTCTCATGTGTTGTGGATGTTACAGTAGACCCATTCTTTTATAATAGATGCAATAGTAATGATTCATTGTGTGTTTCCTTGAACGATCAACAATTGCTTTTCATGTAAGCTGCAACAAAGTGGTGTGACAGTCGACTGTGTAGGTTAATTTCTTTTATGCACCTGTGTGATAGCTGTAACAACCAATATCATCTCTAGTTTCTTTCAATTGTTGTCTTTATTGAGTTTTGTTAATTCAGTCCATTTATAGTTATAATTGTTGAAGTTCAATTTTTACATTTCTGATTCTTAGATTAAGTTGAATTGAGATAGTTATAATGGATCCTCATATGGCCTGGTAAATTAGGATTTAATTTTCTGCAAAAGCAAGTCTAGATGTTTATTTCCTGAATTGTTCATTTCTAGATTGAAGTTGTAGGAAGGTAATTACGGTTCTGCATTCTTACGAAGGTAATAATGTAGATTATATTAATCATGGGAAGAGTTGGGTTGAATAGATAGGTAGGATAGTTCATTCAACAGCATCAACTACTTAGTGTTTAAGCATAAGTAGTGTAAATTATCTTTGCAATAAAAAGACTTCCCTGGGTTGACAATTTATATTGAACATTCGGTATGTTGGATTTAATTAATTAGCATATAGAGTGCCCAACATTTTGGCATCATTTCTAAGGAAGATAATTATTAGACACCATAGTAGTCGCATCCATTCATTTTTCTTCAATTTTTAAGTATGCATGTTTTGGGTTGCATGAATACGAGAAGAGTACAACATGACATTCCTATAACCCCCATAACTCCCTAGAATACTAACATTGTAGGTGGTCGAGGTCATGGAAGAAATCCAACCTTGGGAAGAAGAACATTCATTGACGATCTAGTTTCCAGAACCAATTCCTCTACCAGAGCTCACCATCAGAGGTCCTCCTTTAGAAGAAGCCCAATTACTCCCAGGGTGGAAGCATCAGTTTCCACAGTGGAGAACATAGGAGAAGCTACGGAGGAAGACAAAATTAGTGTAGTGGGAGCAGCTGATCAAAACATGATTTATCACATTAATAGGAAGGAGATGACAAAAGAGGAGTGGATAGAGTTCCATCAGAAGCGGGGCGATTAGAGGAAGCACATAGAGGAGAGAGGAGAGGAAAATATGAATAACATATGTGACCCAAAATATCATGAAGAAGATATGGGGGAAAACCATCACACTAATGGTGATTCCCCATAGGAGGGGACAGTTGATACACTCTAGTTTCCCATTCAACACCCAGCTAGATAAGCCCCCACCAAAAACATATCACCATCAGTATTACCTCATTTTCATGGGAAGGCCACAGAGGATCCGGATGAACTCCTCTTTGAGTTTGATATCCTTTGTCGTAGCTATGACTACACTTCCAACGAGCGGAAGTTAAAAATTTTCCCTTCCACTTCGAAGGATAACGCACTGTGTTGGTTCATGAGCCTGGGTGGTGGAACTATCACCACATGGGATCAGATGAAACACATGTTCCTGTAGAAATATGAGGAGTACTGCAACACTAAAGATAAAAGAGAAGAGTTGTTCAAGATGGTACAAAATAATGAAGAAAGTTTGGAAGACTTTGTTGAAAGGCTCATGTACAATGTGCAAAGGGCTGGACAGACTAATATGGGGCTAGATGTGCTCAAGATAATCCTACTTCATGGGATTAGGGAAGATTTCCTAGGGATGTTGAACTTGATGGGAAACAGGGATATCTCGAAGGAATCTTTTGAAAAGATTATTGATTTATCTAGAAGGTATTCTAGAGGATCCTCCAAAACCAACAAATGGGACAAGATGGAATGAGATGCCTTTGATAGAACACAGAAGTCATACAATGGAGGAGCCACCCGAGAAAAAATAGGAAATATTCTTGAGAACTTCAAAACAGAATTGATAAGCTCCATCTCCTCAAAATAGATGTCCTGAGGGTGAAGCAAAAGAAAGTAGTAGAAGATTTAACACTCAGTGTATTCTGCCCCAAATGTAGGAAGAAGCATCCCCTAAAGGAGTGCCCAATCAATAAGGTAGAAGTGTGTCAGCTCTGTGAACTAAACCATGATACAAACAAAATGCCCCTCACTACCTCAAGTGAAGGCAATTCTACAAGAATCAACTCCAGACATGGAACCAACCTACTTCATTTCCCAGAAAAATCCTTGGCAACCTCGAAACCGAGGTATGACTCGAGACTCATTTCCATTTTTGAATAATATGAATAATTGGAATAATATGCATGACATGAATACACAATTCCCTTCACCTTATTCCAACCATCAATGGAAACCTTCTCAACCTCCTATGCATAATTTTAACCCCTGGAATTCACGAACTCAGCCACCAAACCAATATAATTATTGGCCTCCTAGGTGGAGGAACTTCTATCAAGGAAACGAATTTCCCCATAGCCAACCTCCTCAACAATTTCCTCACCAAAAATAACCTCCTCAATAATACCCTTAGCCATACTACCAGTACCAGTAGCCGCAACTACAACTCTAGAACAATGCTGCACCTAACATGCATATATGACTGCAACTTCCTGCTGTTGGAGACATTTACCACCATACACACTATTTTTGGTCAAATTGGACTAGTTAAACCACTATCCTAAGTATTATTGACATTAATTGACATTAGTGTATCATTAAATGTCATCATCCAGTCTCGGCCACGCCTACCTTCAGTTAAGGAGGCTAACTTAGCCTTCTCCTACATTTGGGGAGGCTAACTGGAGCACTCCGGGGATGATATGAGTGATATTAATGCACCTAATTTCTAACTGGTGGTTACAATGAGTTAAGAAGGTCAGTTAAGGAACCTCCTCTCATTAAATATATTATTTAATGATTATTTAATGAACTAGAGTCAACAGGGGTGCCTCCACCAGCTTCTGATGTGCATTTCAACTTCAATTAACCTCATCAGGGTTCATTGGAGTCAGTGTAGTGCTACCTCTTGATGGTTGGTGAGCTGTGACATGTGTCTAATCTATTTCAATTGAGACTCAGTCATTTATTGCACTCTGACTTCAGTTAGGGTTAGTCGAGTCAATTAGGGTTTTGATCAGTGGTTAACTGAGTGTGGACCATGGCTTACAATTAGTTAAACTAGACTCACTCATTCAATTTGAATGACCTCCTAAGGAATTCAAATTGTCTCTTCATTCATTCTTGTAGCATGACATTGTAATTGTAATCATTCTTTCTTTATGTGAATATAGAGAGGCTACTATTCCTATAGACCAATTACACCATTTCATGAGTTATTTGTTGATTAATATTTGATGAGATTGATGCTTTGTTCCTAGATCAATATACAAGATTAATATGGTATCAGAGCTTACGATGAGACGAAGCTCTATATCTCAAAAACAAGCCTTTTGACATATTTCTGCATGAAATTTGAGCAATAGCTCAAAAATCCAACACTACACCAGAAGCCAAGGCTCACCACTTAATACCCCAAGTAAAGAACTTATTGATCAAGATTTCTTGATTGACTATGCTGGGTGTGATGAAAGCCTAAAATGTGCAGGATGTCTGACCTTACATTGCCCTTTCTATTTTGATTTTCAGGTTTCTACAAGTGAAGCATTCGCTCTAGCACATCCATATGGACTCCTCAGTAGATCTCTTGACTCCATACAATTTCCACTCATGGAAAGGTGATATGGAGATTCAACTGTGCTACAAAGGAATTTTTAGAGTCACCATGGACACTGAAAATGAGCTTGGATCCACCATAGAAAAATCAAGATTCTTGAACAAGAAGGATGAAGCCTTTGGTTTCTTGTGCCTCTCTATTTCCCGAGACCTTCTCTTCCATCTTGCAGGATTGAAGACTCCGAAATAAATATGGGACAAATTGGAGACTCTATATGGAAAGCATGATGACTTTAGGGCTTACCAACTCGAAAATGAACTCATGTCTCTCCAACCCTCCAATTTCGAGACTCTGAATGATTTCTTCACAAAGTTCAAGCATACTGTTTTACTCTTGAAGCAATGCAAAGTGGAGAAGGAGGATGATCAACTCATCCTCACCATACTCTCCAAACTTGGGGATGATTATTCAGTTTTTCTTTCTACATTTCGTGAGGGGAATCTCACAACCCTTGGATGGAAGATGCCTATGTTGGAGACATTTACCACCATGCACACTCTTTTTGGTCAAATTGACCTAGTTAAACCACTATCCTAAGTATAATTAACATTAATTAACATCAGTGGAGCATTAATTGACATCATTCAGTCACACCCACGCCTACCTTCAGTTAAGGAGGCTAACTTAGCCTTCTCCTACATTCGAGGAGGCTAACTAGAGCACTCCGGGGGTGATCTGACTGATATTAATGCACCTAATTGCTAACTGGTGGCTACAATCAATTAAACAAGTCAGTTAAGGCACCTCCTCTCATTAAATATATTAGTTAATGATTATTTAATGAACTGGAGTCAACAGGGGCGCCTCCACCAACTTCTGATGTGCAGTTCAACTTCAGTTAACCTCATTGAGGTTCATTGGAGTCAGTGTAGCACTACCTATTGATGGTTGGTGAGCTATGACATGTGTCTGATCTCTTTTAGTTGAAACTCATTCATTTATTGCACTTCGACTTTAGTCAGGGTTAGTTGAGTCAATTAGGGTTTTGGTTAGTGGTTAACTAAGTGTGAACCATGGCTTACAGTTGGTTAAGCTAGACTCACTCATTCAATTCGAATGACCTCCTAAGGAATTCGAATTGTCTCTTAATTCATGCTTGTAGCATGTCATTGTAATTGTAATCATTCATTCTTTATGATAATACAAAGTGGCTACTATTCTTGTAGACTGATTACACCATTTCATGAGTTATTTGTTGATTAATTCTTGATGATATTGATTCTTTGTTCCTAGATCAATAGACAAGATTAATATGGTATCAGAGCTTACGGCAGGATGAAGATCTATCTCTCAAAAACAATCTTTTTGATAGATTTCTGCATGAAATTTGAGTAATAGCTCAAAATCCAACACTGCACCAGAAGCTAAGGCTTACCACTTAATACCCCAAGTAAGGAACTTGTTGATCAAGCTTGCTTCATTGACTATGCTGGGTGTAATGAAAGCCTAAAATGTGTAGGTGGTCCAACCTTACATTGCCCTTTTTGTTTTGATTTTCAATTTTCTACAGGTGAAGCATTCACTCCAGCACATCTAGATGGCCTCCTTAGTAGATCTCTTGATTCCATACAATTTCCACTCATGGAACGGTGATATGGAGATTCAGCTGCACTCTAGAGGACTTTTTAGAGTCACCATGGACACTGAAGTTGAGCCTGGATCCACCACAGAAAAATCAATATTCTTGAACAAGAAGGATGAAGCCTTCGGTTTCTTGTGCCTCTCTATTTCCTGAGACCTTCTCTTACATCTTATGGGATTGAAGACTCCAAAAAAAATATCGGACAAATTGGAGACTCTATACAGAAAGCATGATGACTTAAGGGTTTACCAGCTCAAAAATGAACTCATGTCTCTCCAACCCTCCAACTTTGAGACTCTGAATGATTTCTTCACAAAGTTCAAGAATACTATTTTACTCTTGAAGCAATGCAAAGTGGAGAAGGAGGATGATCAGCTCATCCTCGCCATACTCTCCAAACTTGGGGCTGATTATTCAGTTTCTGTTTCTACATTCCGTGTGGGGAAGATCACAACCCTTGGATGGAATATGCCTACACTCAATGCCTTCATTGAGTCCCTAACATGTGAACATGACAAGTTTGTCTAGATGGGGATCATCAGATCTTCTCATGATCAAGCCCTTCATGTATCGGGACCCAAATATTTGAAGGGTAAAGGAAAGCAGTAGAAGAACCCAAAAACTAAATTTGATGCTCCTAAAGCTAGAGTTGAAAATCAGCAGCATGATGAGTCTTCCAGCTCAAGAAAGAACAAAGGAAAAGGGCACCATGGCAAGGAAAAGTCAAGTATTTTTATTGCGGGAAGAGTCTCCACCCTAAACATGCCTACATGAAGAAGAATCTTGATGAAGCTACCTCTCTCCTTGAGAGGAATCACATCAATCTTTCATAGAAGAGATTAGCATGATCGGGAACCACAACATGAAAAAGCTCATGCCCTCATGGAAAGCACTTCGAAGTCCAAAGAACTCTTGATTGATTCAGGAGCTTTGAACCACATGATGGCTGAAAAAGACTCCTTTCCATCCTTGGAGACTAGAAAATCCATCCCCATCCACATGGGAGATGACTCCACCATCATTTCAGAAGGACAAGGTACGGTTGATCTTGAAAATGGTTTCTTTTCAAATGTATTGTATGTACCATCTTTGGCATCAAATATCCTTAGTGTCTATTAGATGACACATATTGGAGTGCCTGAGGGAGTTTATTTCAGCCCAAATGATATTGAGATAATAGAAATTGCATCCGAGAAACTCATTGCTAAAGGCCTTGCAAACCATCATGCAAAAGCCTATGAGTTCTCTCACTTTGTTGCGGATGCAAAGCCCACTGCTCTGCTAACTCATGGGAATGAGGTTAGTAGGCTGTGGCATGAGAGGTTTGGCCATATTAATTTCAAATATTTTCAGAAATTACAAAAAAAATCCATGGTTGAAGGCCTCCCAGTCATCAAGGCAACCACGGGAATTCGCAAGGGCTGTGTGATTGGAAAACACCCTGAGCACAAGTTCAATCGGGGGAAGGAAAACCGAGCTACATGCATATTGGGGATGATACATTCTGATATCAGCGGTCTAATTCTTGTCACATCCATGAATGGATCAAGGTATCTTCTTACTTTTATTGATGATTTTTCAAGGTAAATATGGGTTTTCTTTCTCAAAAAGAAATCAGAAGTATGTGAAAATTTTCTGAATTGAAGGCCTTGATTGAAAATGCCTCTAGGCTTAAGATCAAGATATTGAGATCTGATAATGGAGGGGAGTATATAAGTAATGAGGTTCTGCACATATGCTCCCAAAGTGGTATTCAATTCCAACATTCAATTCCCTACAGTCCACAGTAGAATAGAGTAGCGAAAAGGAAGAATCGGTCTCTCAAGGAGATGACCACCTGTATGTTGGAATATAAGAAGCTTGCTGCAAATTTGTTGGCTGAATCCATGCATGGTGCATCATACATTTAGAAGAAGGTTCCACACTCATCAATGAAAGTAAATACTCATTTTTAAGCATACTTTGGACACAAGATGGATGTGTCGAACCTACGGGTGTTTGGGTCCACTGCATGGGCCCAGATTTCGCTTGATAAAAGAAGGGCTTTGCAACCGAAAAGCATAGAATGTCTATTTACTGGATATTCCTGATGAATCTAAATGGTTCAATCTACTGGATATCAAGACCAAATATATCATCATCAAGAGAAGTGTCAAGTTCGATGAGCCTCTTCAGGAGGTGGAACCAATGAAGGAGAAAACTGTTGAATTCCCTTCCTATTCTACTAAATATTTGGATGATGAAATTTGGGGTGATGACCCCAATTTGGATCCTCTGATTTCTGATATCACTGTGTAGAAATCATCAGATGTTGAATCACAACCTGAAGTGCAAAATCATCTTCCTACATGGGCCCGATAGACACTCTCCTCCGCAAGAGAAAACATTGGAAATTCGAATGATCCAAGGAGAACCCGGTCTGATTTCCAAAGAGTAGGTATTGCGCTCTCTTGTCCTGATAATTTGATTTCCAAAACTTGATATTTTATGATTATTTCAGATCCAAAATCCTACTAACATGCTCAAAAGGATCCGAGATGGCAAGTTTCCATGGATGGAGAGATGAATTCGCTGCAGAAAAACACTACTTGTGAGCTAGTTTCTCTTCCTCCGGGGCGGAAATTGGTTCAATGCAAGTGGGTGTTTCAGACCAAGGTTGATAGTGATGGAAGAATATAAAAATATAAGTCAATACTGGTAGAAAAAATGTTCTCTCAGGTCCAAGGAGTGGACTGCCATGAGACCTTTGCACCGGTTGCAAAAATGGACTCCATCCCCCTTGTTTTGGCAATTTCAATATCCAAGCACTGGGAAGTGCATCACATGGATGTTAAGTCAGCATTTATGCCTAGAGAAATTCATGAGGAGATATACATAAATCATCCTGAGGGCTACATCACTGATTCATCTTTGGTTTGCAAGCTAAAGAAGTCACTATACGGGTTAAAACAGGCCCTAAGAGAGTGTTATTCCAAGACGGATGCCTTCCTTCTCTCGCAAAAATTTCAGAGATGTATATTAGATACAAATGTGTATTTAAATAAGTATTATGGTCATCTAATTATAATTGTTTTATATTTTGATGACTTGGTGATCACAGGTAGCACAGTTTCCTCCATTTCATCCATCAAAACTGCTCTCCACAATGCCTTTGAAATGAGTGATTTGGGGCTTCTAAAACAATTTTTGGGGCTCAAAATTGAGCAAAATTATGATGGGATTATGGTTACTCAGTCCAAATACATTTCAGACCTATTATTAAATTTTAATATGTCTGATTGTAGGCATGCACCATTCCCTTTCCTTTCAGGGATCAACCTTGAAGAAGGAAAAAGCACACCTCCCATGGACTGCACTATCTATCGACAATTGATTGGTAGCTTGTTGTACTTGACACATTTTAGGCCTGATATTTGTTATGCCATGAATTATGTATCAAGATACATGCAGTAGCCTCAAGATATTCAATGAAGGTAGCCAAGAGGATCCTACAGTATATTCAGGGAACCAGGACCTACGACATTCACTATGCTCCAAAACTTCGAGCTAGAGTTGGTTGGATACACAGATTCCTATTGGGTGGGTGATTCTATTGATCAAAATTATACTTCCAGATATGTATTCATGTTTGGTGGTGGCCCCATTTTTTGGTCAAGCAAAAAGCAGGCTTCCATAGCATTATCTTCAGTAGAGGCCGAGTATCAAGGAGCGGTGAATGCTTGCATCCAAGCAGTTTGGTTGCAAGGCATTCTTTCAGAGTTTGATCTTGGCAGTACTTTGTCCACTGTCCTCTTTTGTGACAATAAAAGTGATATTAATATATCCACATATCCATTTACCAAGATGAGGACCAAGCATGTAGAGATCCACATGCACTATATCAGGGAGCTAGTGCATGACAGGACCATCATTCTGCAATACTGTCCGACTGATGAGTAGATTGCAGACATCTTCACAAAGAGATTTTTAGAAAAGAATTTTACTTACCTCCGTTCACTATTGGGGGTGAGTTCATCAGGGTGATTCAAACTACTTTCAGTGTTCAACTTGAGGGGGGGGTTTTCCCACTGGGTTTTCCCTCTTTTCCACACTTAGTTTGTTTTGAGCATTGTTTCAGTTTCATCATTGTATAGGGTGGCCTATGTCCTTAGTTGCCAGGGACCTAGAATTTTTATGCATCTATGTTTTCTAACTCTTCCTGAGTATAGATTAAGGGGGGGTGTTGGAGACATTTACCACCATACACACTCTTTTTGGTCAAATTGGCCTAGTTAAACCACTATCTTAAGTATAATTGACATTAATTAACATCAGTGGAACATTAATTGATATCATGTAGTCACACCCACACCTATCTTCAGTCAAGGAGGCTAAATTAGCCTCGTCCTACATTTGGGGAGGCTAACTGGAGCACTCCGGGAGTGATCTAAATGATATTAATGCACCTAAGTGCTAACTGGTGGTTACAATCAGTTAAACAAGTCAGTTAAGGCGCCTCCTCTCATTAAATATATTACTTAATGATTATTTAATGAACTAGAGTCAATAGGGGTGCCTCCACCAACTTTTGATGTGCAGTTCAACTTCAGTTAACCTCATCGGGGTTCATTGGAGTCAGTGTAGCGCTACCTCTTGATGGTTGGTGAGTTGTGACATGTGTCTGATCTCTTTCAGTTGACACTCGATCATGTATTGCACTCTGACTTTAGTTAGGGTTAGTTGAGTCAATTAGGGTTTTGGTCAATGGTTAACTGAGTGTGAACCATGGCTTACAGTTAGTTAAGCTAGACTCACTCATTCAAATCGAATGACCTCCTAAAAAATTTGAATTGTCTCTTCATTCATGCTTGTAGCATGTCATTATAATTGTAATCATTCATTCTTTATGATAATACAGAGCAGCTACTATTCCTGTAGACCAATTACACCATTTCATGAGTTATTTGTTGATTAATTCTTGATGAGATTGATCCTTTGTTCCTAGATCAATAGACAAGATTAATAGCCTACACTCAATGCCTTCATTGAGTCCCTAACAAGTGAACATGACAAGCTTGTCCAGATGGGGATCATCCGATATTCCCATGATTAATCCCTTCATGTCTCGGGGCCCAAATATCTGAAGGGTACAGGAAAGTAGTAGAAAAATCCAAAAACTAAATTTTATGCTCCTAATCCTAGAGTTGAAAATTAGCAGCATGATGAGTCTTTCGGCTCAAGGAAGAACAAAGGAAAAGGGTACCATGGCAAGGAAAAAGTCAAGTGTTCCTATTGCAGGAAGGGATTCCACCCTGAACATGCCTACATGAAGAATAATATTGATGAAGAAACCTCTCTTCTTGAGAGAAATCACATCAATCTTCTGGAGAGCTTTCGGAGGACAGATCAGCAAGATCAGGAACCACAGCTTGAAAAAGGTCATGCCCTCATGGAAAGCACTTCGAAGTCCAAAGCACTGTTGATCGGTTCTGGAGATTCAAACCACATGATGGCTGAAAAAGACTCCTTTTCATCCTTGGATACCAGCAAATCCATCCCCATCCACATGGGATATGACTCCACCATCATTTCAAAAGGACAAGGTACTGTTGATCTTGAAAATGGATTTTTTTCAAATGTTTTGTATGTACCGTCTCTGGCATCAAATATCCTTAGTGTCTATCAGATGACACATACAAGAGTGCCTAAGAGAGTTTCTTTCAGCCCAAATGATGTTGAGATAACAGAAATTGCATCCGGGAAACTCATTGCTAAAGGCCTTGCAAACCATCATGCAAAAGCCTATGAGTTCTCTCACTCTATTGCGGATGCAAATCCCATCGCTCTGCTAACTCATGGAAATGAGGTTAGTAGGTTGTGGCATGAGAGGTTTGGCTATCTTAATTTCAAATATTTGCAGCAATTATAGAAACACCCCATGGTTGAAGTCCTCCCGGTCATCAAGGCAACCACGAGAATTTGCAAGCGCTGTGTGATTGGAAAACACCCTGAGCACAAGTTCGATCGGGGAAAGGCAAACCGAGCTACATGCATATTGGGGATGATACATTCTGATATCAGTGGTCTAATTCCAGTCACATCCATGAATGGATCAAGGTATCTTCTTACTTTTATTGATGATTTTTTAAGGTATACATGGGTTTTCTTTCTCAAAAAAAGTCAGAAGTATGTGAAAAAATTTCTGAATTGAAGGCCTTGATCGAAAATGCCTCTAGCCTTAAGATAAAGATATTGAGATCTGATCATGGAGCGGAGTATGTCAGTAATGATTTTATGCACATATGCTCCCAAATTGGTATTCAGGTTCAACATTCAATTCCCTACACTCCCCAGCAGAATGGAGTAGTGGAAAGGAAGAATCGGTCTCTCAAGGAGATGACCACCTATATGTTGGAATCCAAGAAGCTTGCTGCAAATTTGTGGGCTGAGGCCATGAATTCTGTAGCATAAATTTATAACAGGGTTCCACACTCATTCATTAAAGGGAAGACCCATTTCGAAGCATACTTTGGACACAAGTTGGATGTGTTGAACCTACGGGTGTTTGGGTCCACTGCATCGGCTTGGATTCCGCTTATTAAAAGAAGGGCTTTGCAACCGCAAAGAATAGAATGTATGTTTATTGGGTATCCTGATGAATCTAAAGGTTTCAAGCTTCTAGATATAAATACCAAATATATCATCATCAATAGAAGTTTCAAGTTCGATGAGCCTCTTCAAGAGGTGGAACTAGTGAAGGAGAAAACTGTTGAATTTCCTTCCTATTCTACTAAATATTTGGATGATGAAATTGGGTTTGACGACCCTGATTTGGATCCTATTATTTCTGATGTTAGTGTGCAGCAATCATCAGATTCTGAATTAGAACCTTAAGTGCAAAATCATCTTCCTACATGGGCCCGACAGACACTCTCCTCCGCAGGAGACAACATTGGAAATCCGGATGATCCAAGGAGAACCTGGTCTGATTTCCAAAGAGCAGGTATTGCACTCTCTTGTCCTAATAATTTGCTGTATAAAAATTGCTATTTGATGATTAGTTTAGATCCAAAATCCTACTATCATTCTCAGAAGGATCCTAGATGGAAAGTTGACATTGATGAAGAGATGAATTCTCTTTAGAAAAACACTACTTGGGAGCTAGTTTCTCTTCCTCTGGGAAGGAAATTGGTTCAATGCAAGTGGGTGTTTCGGAACAAGGTTTCTACTGATGGAAGAACCTATAAATATAAGGCAATAATAGTGGAAATTTTTTTCTCTCAGGTCCAAGGAGTGGACTACCATGAGACCTTTGCACTGGTTGCAAAAATGGACTCCGTCCGCCTTGTTTTGGTAATTCAACATCCAAGCACTGGGAAGTGCATCACATGGATGTTAAGTTAGAATTTATACATGTAGATATTCATGAGGAGATATACATGAAGCAGCTTTAGGGCTACATCACTGATCCATCTTTGGTTTGCAAGCTAAATAAGTCACTATATGGGTTAAAACAGGCCCTAAGAGAGTGGTATTCCAAAATGGATGCCTTCCTTCTCTCGCAAAGCTTTCAGAGATGTAGATCAGATCCAAATGTGTATTTAAAGCAGTATGATGGTAATATAATTATCATTGTTTTATATGTTTATTAATTACTGATTACAATTAGCATAGTTTCCTCCATTTCAGCCATCAAAACTGCTCTCCATAATGCCTTTGAAATGAGTGATTTGGGGCTTCTAAAACAATTTTTGGGGCTTGAAATTGAGCAAATTTCTGATGGGATTATGGTCACTCAGTCCAAATAAATTTCAGACCTGTTATTAAAGTTTAACATGGATGATTGTAGACCTGCACCATTCCCTTTCCTTTCAGGGTTCAGCCTTGAAAAAGGAAAAAGCACACCTCCCATGGACTGCATTATCTATCGACAGCTGATTGGTAGCTTGTTGTACTTGACACATTCTCAGCCTGATATTTGTTATGCCATGAATGATGTATAAAAATACATGCAGCAGCCTCATTATCTTCACTGGAAGGAATCCAAGAGGATCCTCCAGTATATTCAAGGAACTAGGACTTACGGCATTCATTATGCTGCAGACTCCAAGCTAGAGCTGGTTGGATACACAGATTCCAAATGGGTGGGTGATTCTATTGATTGGAAGTCTACTTCTAGATATTTATTTAAGTTTGGTGGTGGCCCCATTTGCTAGTCAAGCAAAAAGCAGGCTTCCATAGCACTATGTTCAGTAGAGGTCAAGTATCGAGGAGCGGTGAATGCTTGCATCCAAGCAATTTGGTTGCAAGGCATTCTTTCAGAGTTTGATCTTGGTAGTACTTTGTCCAATGTCCTCTTTTGTGACAATCAAAGTGATATTAATATATCCATGGATCTAGTTACCAGGAATAGGATCAAGCATGTAGAGATCCATATGCACTATATCAGGGAGCTAGTGCATGACAGGACCATCATTCTGCAATACTGCCTGATTGATGAGCAGATTGCAGACATATTCACCAAGAGATTTTTAGAAAATAAGTTCACTTACCTCCGTTCATTGTTGGGGGTGTGTTCATTAGGGTGATTCAGACTAATTTCAGTGTTCAGCTTGG
>LPNX011064324.1:215719-238166 GCA_001517045.1 Pseudotsuga menziesii
GATAACTGGTGGTTACAATCATTTAAATAGGTTAGTTAAGGTGCCTCCTCTCATTAAATATATTATTTAATGATTATTTAATGATCTGGAGTCAACAAGGGCGCCTCCACCAACTTCTGATGTGCAGTTCAACTTCAGTTAACCTCATCGGGGTTCATTGGAGTCAGTGTAGCACTACCTCTTGATGGTTGGTGAGTTGTGACATGTGTCTGATCTCTTTCAGTTGAAACTTAGTCATTTATTGCACTCCGACTTCAGTTAGGTTTAGTTGATTCAATTAGGGTTTTGATCAGTGGTTAACTGAGTGTGGACCATGGCTTATAGTTAGTTAAGGGTGATTCCATGAAGATGGGTAACACTTTTTGGCCAAATTTGGTGATGAAAACCTGATTTTTTACTCATGTGCTAGATAGAAGCCCTCAAAACGCATATATGCCATGTGAATTTTGACTTGCAGTAAAAGAACAAATTGTAGAATATTATGTTGGCTTCATAGTGATATTTTTTTTAAAATATTCCGATGTCATTTAATGTGTGAATTTTTGCATTTAATGAACTGTGTGACCTTAAAAATTTGAAGAAGCTAATAAGTGGCTCGTGTCCACGTAGAGTAATTCAATCTTGCATTAATAATTTAAAAAATATATATATGACCATGATCTACATAAAATGCAGTGTGATGTGCATATTTTTTTGTTAATTTTTTGCGCATTATACAATTATTTATTATTTTTCGAAAGTGACCACATTCGATTTCAGCATCGTTTTAAACACATATTTGTCCACGTAAAGGAATTTTTTCTATTTTTTCAAAAATTGAAAAACCAAAGATACCCTTTTGAAGAGGACACGTCGATATGTGATGTGTGCATTTTTACGAATTTTTTGGCTGTGTATTTTTAACTCTGCGGATTTTTCTTTGAGCTACTTCGAAGTTGCAGTGTGGTTTTCTAAGTATAAGTTTTAGCAGTAATTACAAAATAAATATCATATGAATGCTAAAATGCGTGTATGATATCTCAATGGATAGAAGATTCGTTGGTGAATCTATCGATATCAACTCCACTCACTTATGTGCTAGGAATGGCAGGGTTTACACCTCTGCAAGGCACAGGAAATTTTCCATTTGCTTGAATGAGGGCTAAGTCTGTTTTTTTAAGCCCTCGACCGAGGTATTTAAATACCTCGGTCGAGGTATTAACAAAACTTCGACCGAGGGTTTGTAAGGATCTCAACCGAGGGTTTAACAAACCCTCGGTCGAGGTTCTAGTCAATCTTAAGGGTTATAAAAGGGGTCTTGGAGTATTAGATATGATTGATCAAATGGATCTTGGAGCATTTGTAGAAATGGGTCTTGGAGCCTTAGGAGTCATAGATATGATTGATCAAATCTATGACTCCTATTACTCCTCAACCCGTATCTACAGATCTACACATAAAATTTAGAGGAAGCAAAAGTAGTAATGTTGTTACATGTTTCTTCTTCAAGGTATGGGTGAATAATGTTTTTTCAATACTTTATTTATAATGGGCATTTATTTATTTGTTTGAAGCAATTATAAATAATAAATAATTGTTTGAGATATTTACAAATGAAATATTTACATAATTTTGCATGATTATGTATTTATTTGATAATGTGAAAAATAAAAGGTGGAATTCTACTATTTATAAAATAAATGTTTTATGAATATGTTATTTATAGTGCAAATCCTTTTTTGTCATGATTGAATTGGTTATCATGGTTGACCCCGATGGTACGATTGATTGGAGTGCACTCATGTGTTGATGAGAGAGTATTTTCATGTATATTAGGTACTTTGAGTGTTCCATAATTATTAATTCATTTATTTAAGAAAACATTTCACACTTAATATAAATCAAACAATGTCATCCACTCTTCATAAATGATTCGAGATCACTAGAGTTTTCATTCTTTGTTTTTGGATTAATTAAAATTTCATAACATCATACTCCAATGGGTCTTACAATTTGATGACCATAAGTAGTTTTACTTGTACCATTTTCATATCATACAAAAAATATATTTTCTTGAAGGAGAGTAAAATTGTGTTTATAATCTATTGTGATCATACACTGATTAAATGTTGTTCTTTCATGGTTCCAATCTCCTTCTTATACAGATCAGAATTCTAGCAATTATTTATTTTTGAATATGTTGATTTGGGTAGTCATCCCACTATAGGTGAACATATACACATTATGGTTATTATCTTCCACTTAAGTTTGTACTCCATTTGATATAAGTTTCATATAAATGCATTAAAAGGTACATTGAAGGGAATTGTGAGTTCAAAATGGTTTTTATTTCAAGTTCATCTATATACATCATCCTAATAGTTGTTATCACCTTAATTTCATTCACTTGTAATGTTTAAGTAGTCGTAACACTTAATATAGTGAAATACATGATCTACAAGATATTTATACACCATCAAATAAAATTAACTATTCAATTGAGAATGCCTAGTTTTGTGTGTGATATTTCTTTATGCTCACTCAAAAGGATAGCAAAAACATATCATAGAAAGGAGTTCAATAAACCTAGGAAATAAACTATGTTTCAATGGAAATAATCATAGAGAATTATTTGGATACTTACCTTCATAATACTACACCTAGACTATGATTTCATGACTTTTGAAAAGAGGAATTAGTAGGTTAGATTTAAGTTGCTCCCTATAAATCAAAAACTAGCCTTTTGTAGCAAAGGGATGATATTTGTATGGATGGTCATAGTATTTTGGTGGAAATATATTTCAATGCTTATAGATGCTCCACTATTTTGGTGTAACTTATATATCTAAATAGTCCTAGAATCTTGATTATATTAATATTCCTAGGGTTTAATACCATGACCGAGGGTTAATAAATACCTCGACCGAGGGCTGGAAAAAACCTCGGTCGAGGGCTGGAAAAAACCTCGGTCGAGATATTAAAACCTCGGTTGAGGGCTTGTTAAACCCTTGACCGAGGTACGTTTTTTGGTTTTTGCCGAAATGCGCTTGCCAAAAAGTGTTACCCAGGTCCGTGGATTCACCCTTAAGCTAGACTCACTCATTCAATTCGAATGACCTCCTAAGGAATTTGAATTGTCTCTTCATTCATGCTTGTAGCATGACATTGTAATTGTAATCATTCATTATTTATGTGAATACAGAGTGGCTACTATTCCTGTAGACCGATTACACCATTTCATGAGTTATTTGTTGATTAATCTTTGATGAGATTGATGCTTTGTTCCTAGATCAATATACAAGATTAATACCTGCTCAACCTAACCCTAACCCAAACAATAAAGTAGTCGACCATTTTGATACTGCCAACATGCCCACTTACTCCATTACTCCAGTTCCCTGTAATGATATACGCTTACGATTAGGGAGAGTAGTGGAACCTCTAGTCATTGAGGATGTTCCATCCTCTGTGTCTGAAGAAAGGATGAACCAGTAGTACTCATCCCACACTACAATCCCCATTATTAAGGATGTTAAGAGTCCTATCAAGACACTAGCTGAAACACATAGGGAAATAGATATTGAAACGCATCCTACACAACTAATTTGAGAACCTCCATATCCTGAAGGACTAACACTAAAGAAAGCAGTGGAACAACCTCAGTTTAACCTCTTAGGAGAATTGAAAAATATTTATGTAAAAATTCCACTGTTGCAGTCCCTCCATGATGTGCCTATTTATGCCAAAATAGTCCGAGACCTTTGTGTAAGAAAACCAGGTAGAAAACCCAAAGATCCTCCCATTGTCAATGTTTTAGGGAAACTATCTGAATTGATAATGGGAAAAACTCTCCTGGCCAAATATGATGACCCTGGGAACTCTACTGTCACTGTGCATATTGGGAACACACATATAACAATTGTGCTGGTATATCTAGGGGCATATATTAACGTTATGACCATAGAAACTATATGAAAACTTGGGCTCGCTAATCTTCGGTCAAACCCTACCATTCTAAAATTAGCTGACAGGTCCACTATCAAACCTAAGGCAATCCTGGATGACCTCATCATCTCAGTTGATTTGTGGGAGTACCCTATTGACTTCTTGGGTTTACAACCCAAGTCACAGCTAGGATAACTCCCGCTAATCCTGGGAAGACCCTGGTTAGCTATAGCAGATGCTTGCACTAGCTGTCAGTCAAGGTCTATGACCTATCATATCGAACCAAAACAAAAAACCTTACCCTGTATCCTCCATCTCAACCTAGTGTAGAAGTTGAAACTCCATTGTGGATGGAGCTAGAGGAACAAGAAGGTGTTCAGCCACTGTTAACAATAGGGAAGGCCTTGACTTTTAAGGATGAAACAAAGTAGGATGGAATTAATAATTTCATCAGTGAGCCCACTTCTGTCAACAAACAAATTTATCAGATCCTAAATAGTGATCTAGGTGAAGAAGAGAAAGAAAATCTCATAGAGGAGACATTAGTTAGTGACACCCACATAATTCTAGCGATGAAAAATTTGAAAAGTGTTCCAGCTGTGATAGAGCCGGGGAAAACCATGAATATCAATCCCAATATTTCTCTTGATCAACGAGAACGCTTGATCTCTCTCTTGAAAAAGCATAAGGGGGAATTTTCCTGGGAGTACATGGATATGAAGGGTATCCATTCTAATGTATGTTCCCACCACATTTATATCAAGAGTAACTCACGGCCTGTGTGCTAGCCACAACGAAGGATGAACCCCAATCTTAGGGACATTGTGAAGGAGGAAATTCAAAAAATATTGGAAGCAAGGTTTATATACCCAATCTCAGATAGAGAGTGGGTTTCTCCACTCCTAATAGTATCCAAGAAGAATGGGAAATACAGAGTCTATGTGGATTGTAGAGAATTAAACAAGGCAACACAAAAAGATCATTTTCCTTTGCCTTTCATCGATCAGGTACTTGACACCCAGTCTAGGAATAAGTTATTCTCCTTTTTGGATGGGTTTAGTGGGTGCAATCGGATCCAGATTGCTCCTAAGGACCAATACAAGACCACCTTCACCTACCCCTGGGGTAACTTTGCATACAGGGTACTCCCTTTTGGTTTATGCAATGCACCAACCACCTTTCAGAGAGATGTGATTGGCATCTTTTCAGAGATGGTTAATGACAGTATGGATATTTTCATGGATTATTTTACTCCTTACGGAACTGACTTTGAAGAGGCACTAAAAAACTTAGAGAAGGTTTTAACACGCTGTGAGCAAACCCAGCTATCTTTGAGCACTGAAAAGTGCCATATGATAATGAGTGAGAATGTAGTGTTGGGGCAATTTATCTCTGCTGATGGTATCCAGGTATATCCATCCAAAATCAGGGTAATTGAAAATACACCCTCTCCTAGAACACAGAAAGAGGTACATATCTTTTTATGGCATGCTGGTTATTATAGAATATTTATAGAAACTTTTTCCAAGTTAGATTCTCCTTTATTTACCGTATTGATGAAGGATGTATAGTATCTTTGGAATGATGCATGCCAGATAGCGTTCCTGAACTTAAGAAGAGGCTTTATACATCTCCTATATTAAGGGGGGTCAATTGGGCTATGCCTTTCCATATTTATTCATATGCCTCTGACATGGCCATTGGAGTAGTGTTAGGTAAGTAGGATGGTCAAGAACCATATGCAATTTATTGCATCAGTAAAAACTTGGCCCCCGGTGAACTTAATTATATTGTTATAGAGAAGGAATTTTTAGCCATTGGTTACTCCATTAAAAAATTCAGACACTACATCACTGGATACCCCACCTTTGTACACACTAACCACTCAGCCATCTAGTATATAATGAACAAACCAGTTACAAATGCTAGGATTACTAGATGGTTGTTACTATTACAGGAGTTCGATATTACCATTGTTGACAGGCCTAGGAAAGAAAATGTTGTTGCTGATTTTTTATCTTGTTTTAATAACAATGATGACAACTTTCCAGTTGAAGATTCTTTCCCAGATGAACAGTTGTTTGCAGTTTCATCTCATTCCCCTTGGTACGCAGATGTTTCCAACTACTTGGCTACAGGTAAGCTTTTGGAACACTTGTCAAAAAGAGAGAAAAGGAAAATAATTCAACAAAGTGCCAGGTATTGCTGGATAGATGGTCATATTTTCTACACATGCCCTAATATTAAGATCAAGAGATGTGTAAGGAAGGATGAAGTCTTCGATATCCTGAAGGCATTTCATGATGAGCCATGTGGGGGACATTTTGCAGATAGGAGAATAGGTCATAAGGAACTGAGAATGGGTTATTATTGGCCAACAGTTTTCAGGGATGCTAAGAAGTATGTTTAGTCTTGTGACACCTTCAGAGAATAGGCCAACCTAGCAGATTGGAGGAGATGCCTCTTCTACCATAGTTGGTGGTGGAACCTTTTGACAGATGTGCCTTAGATTTTGATGGGCCTATCAATCCTCATTCAAAACATAAACCCTACATTTTAGTTTGCATCGAATACATGAAAAAATGGGTAGAATATGTGGATTTGGTGAAAGCTAATGACCAGGCTGTAATAGATTTCATGTATGGAGAAATCTTTACTCGTTTTGGAATACCCAAGGAAGTAATAAAAAATGGAGGACCGTAATTTGTGTCACAAAAATTTGAAGCTTTTCTACAAAAGTACCATATTCAACATAGGATAACTTCACCTTACTATCCCCAATCCACTGGCCAGCTGGAAAGTACCAATAAATTTATTGAAGCTATCCTCACTAAAACAGTTAGGAGCCATCACTGAAATTGGGATGACAGAATTTCGAAAGAACTATGGACATATCGCACTACATGGTGCAATGCTATAAGTTTCTCTCCTTATGACTTGGTGTATGGCAAGAGCGTTGTCTTTCCCATCGAATTTGAAATCAAAACCTTGAAGATAGACATGGAGGTAAACTTAGATGTAACTGAAGCCCAAAGGAATAGGTTGAATCAATTGAATGAACTTGAGGAAAAACGCATAGCTGTTGTGGATAAGACAACATTAATTCAGCAACAGAGATCCAATTGGCGCGATCGGTTCATCTGGAAGCGAGTCTTCTATGAGGGAGACTAGGCGCTATTATATGATTCAAGATTCAAAAGGGACTTTAAAGGTAAGTTACGCACAAGATGGTTGGGTTCATATTTGATAGACAGAGTATTCAACAATGGTATCCTCCACTTGGTCACCATTGATGAGAATCGTGCACCATTATTTGCTAACGGTCACAAGCTGCGACTATATCATAATCCAATTTCGAGGGACGTGTTTCTTCCACAGATTACAGTTGATACAGGATACCAGTTGGAGCAAGGGCAGGAATCTTTCTCTGCCCCTGTTAATATTTAGAAAGTCACTGCAATTTCAACACAAAATTTTTTGTACATAAATAAATTGATGTTTGTTTCCTTTTTCGTTTTCCTTTATGCTTGATTGTTTTTTTTAAGAATATGTGCAGGAATTTAATTAAGGAGTGATGGTCATGACTAGTTCCTGATGACCATGAGCACCTATTGTAATTTCCTGTGGCTAAAAGAGCTCCTTAGGGAATAATATTTGAATGATAGACTGTTCTGTGTAGCTGCAACTCTGCAAAATCTTCCTATTTTTTTGTCCCGTCGTAGCTGCAACACCATTAAACCTCACATATTTTTCCTATTCCATAGCTGCAACACCATAAAAATTTTCCCATTTTCCCATTCCACAGTTGTAGAATCATAAAACCTTTTCTATTTTCCCATTCTGTCATAGTTGCAACACCATAATAGCCTTTCCCATTTTCCTGTTCTACAGCCACAACATCGTAAAACCTTGCCTATTTTCCCATTTTGTCATAGGTGCAACACTGTAAAACCTTGCCTACTTTTTTGTTCCATTGCAGCTCCAACAGCATAAGCTATTTCCCTTTTTCCATTTCTTACAGTTACAACACCGTAAAATACCGGCCATTTTCTTGTTCACCATAGCTGTGACTCCATTAAAATTTTGCCCACTTTTACTCTTTTTAGCGGCTATGACTCCACTAATTTGGATGATTTTTCCTATGGATTGTGGTTGCAATTTCTCTAGATTTATCCACATTCAGGCTGTAACTCCAAATTCGTCCAAAATTTCCGCCTCTCGTGATTTTGCTAATTCAGACTCACCTCATAGCTTTAATTAGGATTCTGTCAAGATCGACAAGATAGTTTTTGGTTCGCTGAGAGAAGGATCATGGTGGCACGCACGCAATAATTTTTAAATTTGAAGTCTGCATTGACATGCTGTATTATTTCAAGAAGTCACGGTTCATCCCATAATTATTAAGGTACAGTTCTGGTTATTTACATGATTAAGCATTAAGTAGATTTGACAGAGTTAATCATACCTGCAGATACACCCGTGCTTCATTAACTGTCAATTCCCATGATTTAATGGCCACTCAAGCTTATTTCATGACCACCACCCTTTCCTAATTTGCAGCCAAATCTTATCAATGATTCTATGCTTACAACTGTCTGAACTTTCCAAATTTTCCCAACTCCAACTTCGGTTGTTCGTGCATGTTCTGCACTGAAACCTCCATTGTCGGATTCTAAAATTTGTTAAGTTGATACCAGAATTTAGAAAGAAGGATAACATGGGTATCCCATCCCAACACGAACCTCCAAACACACAAGAATTGCAGAAGAATGCTGAAGTTTTCGCTATTTTCGAAGCAGCGAGATGGACCGAGTTTTTCCAACGTCTCAATGGTTTTCATCGAGAAATTGCTCTACATTTTGCTTTAAATCTTACAGAAACCCACTCGGAGATCAGGGTTTTTCTGATAGAATTTTTTTAGGCGGTTGTGGCTAAGGTTATCAACCTCCCGCGGGTAGGAAGAGCTTGGTTTGGGAGAATAACTCCCAATGCTGCCACAATTCAGGAATTTTTGATGGCAGGTGAACAATTGCATCCATCATGGTAGGGAATATCATTATAGTCACTACCTCACCCGTGGGATCAAGTGGCCATCTTCCTCAAAAATTATATCACCTGCTAAGGTAGGTACCAGACTGTCTATTATCCTGAGTTTCCATTGCTATCTCACTTACGCCACATAGATCTACTTAATGTTCCATGTCTTCTATTCAAAGACCTACATCATATGGAAATATTTTTTAGATCAGCTAAGCATCCATATTCTTCCCTGACCCATCACAGCCTCATTAAACTATTAATATTAAGGGCCTTAGCTCAGAGAAACCAAACATGAGAATAATTTACTAGCCAACCTCACATAGCCCAGGGACCTGTACTTTTCCCTGCGATTCCAATTAGAGAGGAATTAAGGGCACCTACACTTCTACTGGGTTCTCAATTAGAAGAAGAGCAGGAGGACTGGAGTCCCTCCAATTCAGTTGGGGGGGCAGATGAGACAGGATCAAAAGAAGAGGAAGAATTGGCGTAGGGTGTAGCAGTATCAAACCCTATGGAGGGGATAGAAAATTTGGGAGCTCCAGCAGCAGAAGCTGAAAGCTAGAGCAGCATTGGATGCTATGACAGTTGAAGCTGAAGTTGTGGAAGCTATTATGGCAGAAGAGAACATAAAGGTCCTCACCATCAAATCCTCTCTTGAGTAGAGGGGAACTTTAATTGAAGAAGAAACAGAGATGGCAGAGGAAAGAGAGGATTTTGAAACATGAAATATTCCTTCAACATCAAATGCAAGGTTGGAAACCTTTGTACCTCTAAGGAAGAGAAGAAGGTAAAGAGAATAAATACAAGTATCTCAACTAGTGAGGAGAAGGATAACTAGATCAATCACAGCAGCTGAAGCAGCGTGAGAAAAATGGGTAAATATTGAATTGAATACCGAGTTTCCCATATTGAGACCTAGGACAAAAAATGCTCCACAGGAATCTATTACAGAAGAACCTCAAATCGAGGGTATTTTGTATGAAAATGGGTTATTGAAGGAAGAAGTACAATTTCTTTGGAAAGAATTGGAGAATTGGAAGGAGGCATGTAAGAAATAGGTAGTGAAAAGGATGCACACACTGGTAGAAGCTGTAGACCAACTAGAAGGATCATCTCATGTTAGGGAGGATGAAGAAGTGGAGAAAGTAGTATGTCTTGCAAGTGGGGAAATTTTTAGTCAATCAGGTTATACAGTCATGGTGCGTTCATTTGGGACCCAAAAACCTGCACCAACAATTGAAGAAGAACAAGAAGCACTTGATGTAGAATTAAGGAAAAAAGATGAACCAGAGGGAGGAATGATCCTTGATATGGAGTTGGAAGAAGATGAGCAATTATAGTCTCAACCATCAGAATTGATGGATCAGCCTAATAAAGGGAATATTGAATCCAATCAGGGTGCTGTTACACAAGAAACAACACCTTCAGAAATTTTTGTTGATGCTACCATTCAAGAAGAAGCAGGTAAACCAGAGATTGAGATAATTCATGATCCGAACTTAGAAGTGTTGACTCTAACCCTAGAACCATATCATGATACAAATTTAATGGAGGAATCCCATCAAAAGGAATATATGATATTCAATCATGATGTTGCTACACAGGAACCAACATCCTCAGAAATCCATGCTGAAATTCCATTTCAACCAAGAACAACTAATCCTATGGTGGACGTAATCCCTGATGTGGAGCTGGGAGAAGATGAATAGATGTAGTCACAATCATCAGGAGATACTGAGGTATTTGGGGAACAATTTCATCTTTCGAGAGATATGGAAGTAACTTAAGAGAAATTCCATTAGCATGAAGAAATGGGGGGGCAGGATGTTGATACATAAGAACTAGTAGTATTGAATTTCCTTGACGAATCCATAGCTGAAATCCAAGTAGCTGTAGCTGAGACTCAAGAAAATGTGGAAATTGAAATTCAAGAAGAAGTTGTTACACAAGAACCAACATCTTCACAATTTACTGTTAAAGTTGTTGAAGGAAAGTTGCAGGAAAAGGATGGTGTCACATAAGAACCAACACCCTCAGAATCAATGGAAGAAGTACCCACACATGCTGAAGTTGTTGAAGGGGAGATTCAAAAAGGGGATGTTGTTACACAAGAACCAGCAGCCCCATAAATAATTGCAAAAGTACCCATGCAGGAAGCGACTACTGAAATTTTGATAGTAGGGGAAGCTTTTACAGCCCCAGCGCAGAATGTTCAAGCTGAAACATCAGATGGAAAGGTATGCACTCAATTTTCCCAAAACTTTGTCAATCTAGATTCCGATGATGAGGAAAATGCAGGAGATGAAAGAATCCATTGGCTGATCAAAGAGCTCTCACTGTTAAAAATAGAAGTGAAGAAATGGAAGAGGCGGGTGGACAAGTACCAAGAAGGAATGATTCCCCTCACTGATCATGAGAAGACTATCAGAGAATTGAGGGAGAATGGGCAGAAGAATTTATGTTCCAGAAATTACGATGGGAAGAAATATAGAAAGAATTGAAGGAACTAAAAAATTTCAAATCTATGCAGGTGGAGAAGGATCAGTTGTATAATATTTCCCAAGAATTGTCAAGCACCAAAGCGCCATCTCCTTCTTACCCTGTGTTTTTGTTTAAACAATTTATTTGTTTTAAATTGAAATCAATAAAGGAGAGGAGACCCTATGAAAGGGAAACCTCAGCCCAGTTTCTGGAAACTTTTATGGAAAGTGATTTCATTGAGCAGAACCTGCTCTGTAAACTTTATTTGCATGAAATGGATTACCCCTTGGACCACCATTCAAACCCTACCATTTACCTAGGAGATGTTTAGTTGAGGTCTTTTGCCTCCTTTGTCAGCAATCATGTGCAGTAAAAGAGATCTTTCTAGAACTATTCTCATAATGAGGCTAACACTAATCTTTGGGTTCAAAGTGAGCCTCAATCTTCTTTCCTTCTCCTTGCTCTACAACAGCAAAGGATTACATCTTTCATCAAGACCCAGAAGATAGTTGAACTTCAAGAAAGGGTCATCTCTAAGTGTGTCAGCCAAATTACCATGCAACAACAATCGACTTTGGAAGGAAGTAAACATAGATGGCAGGTTTCTCCTTTATCATTGCAGAATAGGGACCCTTACTGTTTCATGAACTTTAAACATGGTCTTTCAAGGGTCGAGGGGTATGTGGACTGTATAAGGAAGTGTGGAGCTAATTACTTGGGATTCAAGTTCAAATTTCCTCTTATCTAGTGGCCAGCAAAACCATATAGGGAAGATTTCTTTTTTACAAAGGCAGAGGAGAAGCAATTTTGGAGATATTGGGTCACCTATAATGGATTTCTAGAAGAACAGGGATCACCTGAACTCCATTATAACTTTTCCTCTCTCCATGAATGAAGTACAATTCTAGATTCAGATTCAGACTAATGGAGGTTGTTGCATAGGGACATGCAACAAGACAATTGGGGGGAGATGTTGGGCCCGTAAATGACCCCTTTTTTACCACATTCACTATACTCTTTTTTCCATATATTACCCCATTTTATGCACCAAATAGATGTTCTTCCTTCATTTGAGCCCTGAATATTTATAGGTATGATTACTTATTGCTTTATCTTATTAATACTTATTATTATTATAATCAGGGCTTTGCCTCTTGAATAATGCTAACAAATTTAGATTTAATGAAGATAGTTCAAGATGTGAATAATACAGGTGTAGTCGGATGAGTGGTTTCCACAATAAGTGAACATTCATTTCCAGCTGTTACCCACTGATCCATCTCTACATGTAAAATGCAGTCAAAAGTACTCATCCCACACAGGCTGCAATAGACTCAGCTTCAGTAGCGCGCCGATGATCAAGGGTAGCTGCAACTGATGGAGTATCTTTTAAATGGGTTCTGTTACTTCATCATCGGCTCAAGCAAAAGATTTCCCATATTCTCTGCTCATGTTTCACCTACAGCTATAGAAGCACATTGTAATAGGGCAGTCTGGAGAACGTAGATCTTCATGGCTGCCCGATATTAGTGAGTGGAAGTTATGAAGATTGATGTATAAATGTTAGAAACTATTCAAAGCCGAGGGTTGGAAAATAATTGATCATATTGTATAAGCTATGACAGAGAATGTACTTCCATTCCATCATCTAATACAAGGAGCAGGATTCTTCAGATTTTTGTGTTTTAACTTGTGTTAGTCTTTGTCATCTTTGTTCGAAGGTTGGGTCCTCCTTCCCACCAATATTTCCAAGTTAATTAGGTATTTATATTTTCTGTCATGTGGTGTGGATATTACAGTAGACACATTATTTTATAATAGTTGCAATAGCAATGATTCATTGTGTGTTTTCTTGAATGATCTGTATATGCATTTCCTATAAGCTATAGTAGAGTGGTGTCACAGTTGAATGTGTAGGTTAATTTCTTTTATGCACCTGTGTGATAGAAGCAATATCCAAGCTCATCCCTAGTTTCTTCCAACTGTTGTCTTTCTTGAGTTTTGTTAATTCAGTCCATTTACAGTTATAATTGTTGAAGTTCAATTTCTGCATTTCTAATTCTTATATTAAGTTGAATTGAGGTAGTTATAATGGATCCTCATATGGCCTGGTAAATTAGGATTTAACTTTATGCAAAATTAAGTCTAGATGTTTATTTCTTGAATTGTTCATTTCTATATTTAAGTTGTAGGAAGGTAATTACAGTTCTGCATTCTTAGGAAGGTAATTTAGATTAGATTAATCATGGGAAGAGTTGGGATGAACACATAGGTAGGATACTTCATTCAACAGTATCAACTACTTAGTGTTTAATCACAGACAGTGTAAATTATCTTTGCAATAAAAAGACTTCCCTCGGTTGACAATTTATATTGAACATTCTATATGTTGGATTTAATTAATTAGCATATAGAGTTCCCAACACTTCATCCTTCATGGCCATCGATTGTTTTGATTTTTTGCCTAATAGTAGGTATATATCCTTCTAGTACAGATACTCCTCCATTTGCATCTTCCATAACTGGTAGTTTTGGCTGTTAAATTTTTCGACCCTATACTTTTCTTCTTCTGCCATTTCTCCCACTCAAACCAAGAACCCTTCTTTCCTGTGAGTTTACCAGCCAAATAGACCTTTTGGATCTGATACCAATTGTTAGAAAACATGACCATAGAGTAATAACAATTATATAGTTAAATCATTAAACAAGATGCAAAACAGATTTACCACATTACAGAGAGACACATATATAATTTGGTTCACCGAAAATATGGGATACGTCCACATAGGAATTTCTAGTCCTTTTATTACCGTCTAGAAAGATGAAGGGATACAACCTGCAACAAACCCACTGCACTTTCTCTTCACACTCTCACAATCCCTCTCACACAATCACATAGATTGTTTACAATGCTACAATACAATACTATACCATACATAGCCATATTACAATGCTTTTCTTTTATAGGGGAAATACCATGGGAAAATACTACGATTAACCCAATACCATGGGTCTGCAAAAATATTGTCCAAAAAACATCCCAAAAGTTTTTCTCAAGGGTACAAACATGTATGAATAACATCTCTGAATCTTGAATATCGGGCTTCACGACCAACAGGTTTTCATCACTATTTTTTCCCCTCTGAGAGCTCTACTAAGGTGTTTCAAGTCTTGCTGTTGGGATTGAAGATTTTACCATCAACATGTTAAACTTAATGAAGCATAGGATCATCAAGCCTACAAAATTCAAATGGAGAATCAAAGACTTTAGAAGAGAGAGAAGAATTTAGAATAGACTAATCAATTACTCATGGATAAATTGCAAACAAGTGGAGAAAAAATTGGCATAATATGAATATATTCATGAATCAATAATAAATATGTAATGCAATGGTTATACATATAGGATAATTCGAATTCTTAATATATGATTCATATCTAGCAACATGGCCCGACTCTAGAGGTAACTTAGTGTGGGAAAATCACCACTAGAGCTCACTAATGCAAATCTAGATCACTAAAATAGTTCACATTTAGTTCACTGATGAGGGTAGGTGATAAAATGTGCCATACTTCCCTTGAATCATGGAAACTATCTCTAGGATGACTGATAGTGATCTAAATAATGGAAATTGAAGCATAAATGGAATTAATTGAATACCTACTATAGTCAACTATTGGAGATTGCTGGTGGAATTGAGAGTGGGTTCCTAAATTATAGGGATTGGTCCCTAGGGAACCTAAAATCATGCAATCAGGTGCAGTAAGTGGAATATTTCCCCTAGGTCTGTTCTCTATGCACTAGTGGATTGATGAAGACATCCTAAGTTAGAAAAATGGAAAAAATAACTATGTGGTGAAATGGCGTATTAATATTAATCTCGAGACCTCACCTTAATATTGACTTTGGAAAACCTAGGACTTGGTAACTAACGAAATGGGAAAAACCTCATGGGGCAGTAAAGCAGTGTGATGGTCCTTTTGTGCACTAGTATCCTAGGACTGTGCATGTGAACCTTTCTATATTCTTTCAATTCAATGATAGACAAGAGAAGTAATGCTTCATTTGTATCTTCATCTGAGAGGAAGAGTGACATGATCCAATTTGTTCTTCAATGAGCAGAATTGTTGATCAGACCTTACCATCATGTAGCATCTTTCTGGTAGCTTGTTTCATCTCTTTGAAGGAATTGAATTTGCTTGAAATAGCACAAGTTACTCTTTTTGAAATTGGGATCTTGTTCTCTTCATGTCAGATGGCTCTCCAGTCATGTTCCCAACTTCCTCAATAACATTTTGTGCCCATTTAGGCCTAGGATTTTGAGTAGGGACTGGATTTGGATCTTGATCATTGTGAACTTCATTTTCAATTTCTTAAGTTGATTCAACTAGGTACTTTGCTTCATATTTTGAATATGAAACACTAATGGAAACATTATCATATGAAAAAGGTTTAGGTAAAATGGTTTGTCCTTCCCTTTCAAATAGCAGTTGAGACTGTACTGGATCTGATTATAGTAGAATGTGTGAGAATTCATATGCCTTGGAGGTATGGTTTGCAACAACTTTCGCTATAATGTTCCCAATCTGATATCTCCACCGATTGAGGACCACATACTACTTTCTTTGGTGGGCCAGTATGTGTCATCTGATACATAGATAGCAAATTTGTAGCTAAGAAGGGAACATAGAGTACATTTTTAAACACTTCATGCTTTAACTTAATTGAACCCTTTCCTTCAGCTCGAATTTGAGTGTCATCTCCCATGTGAATACTTGTATCTTCAATAATTTTTAATGAAGAGAATGATTATATGGATGCACTCATATGATTGGAGGCTCCCTAATCAATGAGGAAAACATGTAGTTTTGAACAACTATCCTTCAATGCATGGCATCTCTCATCATAATATTCAGTCTTGTCTCCATATTTGACCTTTATTGCAGTCTCAAGGAGGGAAATATTGTGTTTCTCAAGGATATTTGTCATCTAATCTATGGACTTCTTTATACAATATTTCTCTATAGGGTTTCATTTCTTATAGTAGGAGAACTTTCCCTTCTCAAACCTTTGATGTTTATCTATCCTAGAGCCTGAAGCTTCATCTGATGGATAAAATTATTATTTAAGGTCAAATTCATTGTTCATTTCATTTTTTCCTTTCTTCTTCCTTTTTTCTTGTGAATTCCTAGTCTCAATAGGTAATGGAGATTGATTTGGAGAGGCTTTGAGAGATCCCATGCGTATCAGCATGTCCTAGTCTTGGATTAGAGACCACGGGAAGGAATCAAGGGATGGAATTCACCAATTAGGAGTAGTCAATATCCCAGAGTGAAAGGTAGATACAAAAATCAATAATTATGGGTCAATTTTTCTCAGTATGGAGAGCACCATTTGCTCATCCTTCTCCTCAATATCGCATTACTTTCATTGCATGACCATTAGCTTGAATTTTCAGAAAAAATTGTTGTATATTTTTTAATTTACTGGGTTGTAGTGCTATCAGCTAAGTATTCAAGATATGGCCCCTCATATCATCCTATTTTCCAAAGAAGGATTCGAGCTTATCCCATACTTCTTTTGGAGTCTTGAGTCCATTGAGATTGAACAACAAATCCTTGGAGATGTGGATGCACATGAAACCAAAACCTTCATCAATCTTATTCAGATGACTAAATTTTTCAATATACTACTATGGTTTGGCTTCTCTTTTCATGATGGTGATCGTGTACATACCCTTGTTTCACAAGACAATTTGCATATATACCCTTCAATCAAGGTAATTGAAGGGTCTAAGGATTCTAGGAGTCAAAGCTGGTGAATTATCCATTTCACAACTATGTTTATCAACAATTATTTAGTAATTCTTTGAATGTACTTAAAAAAACACTGCAAAACAACTCAATTTGGATAAATTTATACCAAAAACTCTCGGCTTCGACATGTGCACATTCTCTCAGTGCATTACACCTGGATAGACTTCTCTAGACAAAATATAGAGGGAGTAAGGAAATAATTCTATGATTTATGTGGAACCTGAATGCTTCTGGTGCATCAATGGAAGCTTCTGAGGTTTCCTACTGGCTATATGTTAAATTCAGTGAAGCATAGGATCATTAATCCTGTAGAATTCAAATGGAGAATAGAAGGATGCAAAATAGAGAGAATAATTTAACATAGTCTGATCAATTACTCATGGAAAAATTGCACACACATGGAGAGAAAATTGGAAAAATATGATTATATTAATGAAATAGTAATTAATATGTAATACAATGGTTATAGATATAGGATAATTTGAATTTCTAAGATAGGATTTGATCCTTCCACCATGGAATGACTTTGGAGCTAACTCAATGTGTGGAAATCACCACTCGATCTCACTAGTTCAACTCGGGATCACTAGGGTTTCATTCCTTATAGTAGGAGAAGTTTCCCTTCTCATACATTTGGTGTTTTTCCTTCCTAGGGCCTAAATATTCATCTAATGGATCAAATTTTTCTTTGGGCTCAAATTCAATGTTCCTTCTTCTCAATCATGCATTACTTGCATTGCATGACCAATGATTTGAATTTTGAGAAAAATGGTTGTATATTTTTGAAGTTACTGAGATTTAGTTTTACCATCTCATTCTCTAGGATATGAGCCCTCATCTCATTCTGTTTTGAAAAAAAGAATTCAATATTATCCCATACTTATTTTAGAGTCTTGATTCCATCAATATTGAACAGAAACTCCCTAGACAACTCCCTGGATGCACATGAAACCAAAACCTGCATCAAGCTTATTCAGATGCTTCGATTTTTCAATATACTATTGAGGTTTGGAATCTCTTCCCATGATGGTGATCACGTACAAACCCTTTTTGCACAATACAATATTTGTATCTACCCTCCAATCAAGGTAATTGAAGGGTCTAAGGATTCTAGGAGTCAAAGATGTTGAATTCTCCATTTCACAACTATATTGATTGACAATTCTTTAGTAATTCTTCGAATGTACTTACAAAAACAATGCAAAACAAATCAATTTGAATCAATTTACACCAAAAACTCTCTACTTCAACATGTGCACATTCTCAAGGTGCATGACACGTAGATATACGTCTCTGGACAAAATCCAAATGGATTAAGGAAATAATTGTAGGATTTATGTGGAACCCAGCTGCTTCTGGTGCATCAATGGAAGATTTTGAGGTTTGATGTTGGACTTGATAACAAATCTGATGCCATTTTAAATTCAATGAATAATAGGATCATCAAGCCTATAGAATTCAAATGGAGAATAGAAGGTTGCAGAAGAGAGAGAATACTTTAGCACAGACTGGTCAAATACTCATGGAAAAATTGCACACACATATAGACAAAATTGAAAAAATATGATTATATTCATGAATCAATAATTAATATTTAATACAATGGTTATAAATGTAGGATAATTTGAATGGATAAGATAGGATTCGAACCTACCAACCTGTACTAACTCTGGAGCTAACTCAGTGTGTGAAAATCACCACTCGAGCTCACTAATTCAACTTCAGATCACTAAAACATTTCACACTCAATTAAATGATGAGGGTAGGTGAGAAAATGTTCCCTAATTCCCATGATTCATAGAAAATGGTGCTAGGATGATTGAGAGTGATCTAAATGATGGGAATCAGAGCATAACTGAACTGAACTAAATACCTACTAGATTCAACTGCTGGAGACGGCTAGTGGCACTCAGAGTGAGTTCCTAAATTTTAGGGATTGGTCACTGGGGAACCTAAACTCATGAAATCAGGTGTAGTAAGTGGAGTATGACCACTAGCTATGTCCCCCATGCATTAGTGGAGTTATGAATACCTCCTAAGCTAGAAATTGGACAAATAGACTATGTGGTCAAAGGGAGGATCAATAATAATCCCAACAAAACAATGAACCCCCTATGATATCACGAGACTTATGAAATTTTCATGATTTTGAATTTTTTTTTAACTGTAGCTAGTGGCATATTATCAATTTGATTTGGTATAAGTGGTCATGGGATGGAGTGTTATCCTCCCTACCCAGGTTATATTCATGTAAGTGACATATTGAGCTCATAATACGCATATTGGGGTAATGTCTTGGATCCATGTTGTAGAAATAGCTTTGTTCCTTGGATAATTTAGGTTTTTCCCTAGAACAATACTCAAAATGAGGGGAAGTAACTAGGGGTTTCCTCTAGGAAAAAAAATCAATCCCATCTTGACAAATTCTATGACGAAAGGATTCTCTCGCACAATGTATTATTTATTAATGGGTTTTGTTCTTCAATAGGTTCAATGATTGCATTCATTTTTTAAACCCTTTTCCAACCTAATCAATATAGTTGAAATATTATAAACCCTCTTCGCATGGGAATTGATCAAAGATAAGAGGAGATTCAAATTTTGCAACTACATATTCCTCTTCCTCTCATTTTAGTTCTTGTACAAACAATGACTAGAATTGTTTATTTTGTAGTTGTCAAATAATGTGGGAAGGATTTCTCTCAAAAATTTCTATAAGATACATCTCTTTTTTTTTAACTCATGTATTTTTAGAAAATATCCTTATATGATTACTATATTAGTTGGGATCTTATCTTCTCTTGCAATTTTTTTTTCTTGATAATAATTTCAGCTCTTTGACCAATTTTGTTGAAATTGTAATGATCATAACTTATTCATTTTAAGTCCAAATCAAACATATAATAATTTCAAAGGCCAGATGCATTTTTCAATGAGTAAGTCAAATATAATAATATATTAAAGGATAATATGCTAAAAAAATTGTAATATAGTCCCAATTTTATTAAAAATATACCAAAAATAACATATTTTGAAACCTTAATGTCCATTAAAAATTAGAATAATTAGGTTGGGGATATGAACTTCGAGATCTGCGTGAGGATGACATTTGGTAGGGTTTAATGACATAGGCTTTTAGTTAGAGATATTGTGTCAAGGGGGGGATCCCCCATTCACTTTCACATGTAGGTTATACCTTCCGTGGGATTGTGGGGAGTCAAAGGAAGTAACATCCTCAAAGAGTGCAATCAAAATTTTTGATGAAGTTGAACATGATCCCAAAGGTCTCATTTCCTATGGAAGGGAATCGTAAGATAGCCCTATCGTTATCAAATAAAGGTTTGGTTGGACAATTTACAAGTCTCTTTCTAACACATAAGACAATGGAATCATGGGTCTAGAAGAAAGGAAACCACTCATTAGAGTGGAGGAGGGAACCTTTTTTGTGGGATAATGATTCTTTGTGTTTCATTTTTTCAGAAAAAAAAAGAATATAGGGATCTGATCTTTAGAAATATTCCATATTTCATCGACCTGAGAGGCCTTTACTTGAACAAATGCCTTCTTGATTTCGATCTGACCAAAGATATTGATTTTGCAATGTCAGTTTGGGTGTGGTTTCTCCACCTCCAAATCCATTGTTGGAATAATGAGTCAACGAGAGTTGTTAGGAACACTCTAGGAAAATATATTGACATAGAAGAACTTAAATCTCAGTACTCTTACACGAGGATCTATCTAGCGTTAGATATAGAAGTGGATCTCTCTTAAGTAATCAAAATCAAAGTAGATAACTGGGACCATATCTAGAAACTAGACCATGAGAAACTCTCATTCAAATTCCAGACATGCAATGAATATAGCCACTTTATGAAGAATTGCAGTAATAAAAAACCTTAGCAACAAAAGCCATATCCCCAAGCTAAATGGACCTTGGTTCAAAAAGGAAACAACCCAAAGTAGGGGAAAAGGAACAATAGGAAACTTGGAAACAAATTTGGTTTGGGAAAGATAGGGCCTTAAATCAATTAAAAAAATAAAAATGAGGATCCCTCTTCTAATTGATTTGTGGCTCGTTATCTTCAGAGGAATAGGATTAACAGCCAGAACCCCTAGTAGGGAAGGAGGAAGGGGTGGAATTCCTTAAGGATCACTTTCAACATATGATACAAATCATCCAGTAGGGTCCATAGTGGAAAATACCCAATTGGAAGGTGAATAATTAGATGAGGAAGCATCAAATCCGAAACCCATAAGCAAAAAAGAAAGAAAGAAAAAGAAATCAAAACCATAGGAGGAAGGGAACAAAATAGGTAGAGTAAATAGTGTTAGTTTTTCAACATTTAAGCTAGCATTATGATAAGATCTTTTCACTGAGAGAATAACAAGCACAACAATCACATAAGCACATCACAAGAGACAAGAGACACAAAGATTTTAGGAGGGGAAACCATAAATGGAGAAAACCCCTCAACTTCCTCTAAGATAGTATCACCACAAGAAGTGAACCCAAAATAGTAAGATGACCTCCCTTCACAATAGCAGCCTTCTGTCTTCTGTCAAGCACAATAATTTCCTTCTCCAAAAGTGCGCCACACTTGAGAGAGCAAGAGAGATAAGTCACAAGTGATAAATAGAGAGACACACACTCTCTATTTATATTAGTCCGTTCACTTAAGTTGCCATTTCACACGTAGGCTCAACCCTAATAATTACTACTCGATCCTACACCTTAATTAGTGTATAATAACTCAAGTGCCCCTAAACTGTGGGGACTTACCTAATGACTTGACATGACTTGGTTACATTATTAATCCTCCCGATCGGAACATCGGGGCATGACCACATGACTCAAATACATAATAGAAACATCCCGGAATAAACATCGGGTTACAATAATATAAAATATATAGAAGAATACATTCCGAAGTTACATATACATCAACACTCCCTCTTAACTAGGAAGGTATTCTTTCGACACAAATTTTTCAGCACTGGTCTTCTTCTCTGCATCAACTGGATCATCTGAGTCATCTTCATCTTCAAGTCATCTTCGTCTTCAAGTCATCTGGATCATCTCTCGATTTGGATCATCATAAATATGGCATCACTGGATCTAGATCATCACTCGATCTGGATCAACATCACCGGACTGGATCTAGATCATCACTCGATCTGGATCATC
>LPNX011064324.1:241929-287010 GCA_001517045.1 Pseudotsuga menziesii
TCGTAATCTCCTTATGTAAACCCTTAACCTCATCTCCTAGTTTCACCTTGTGAGGTGATTCATGTTCTGAGAGTCTTACAAAGGATTCCTTGAATCCTATCATATGTTTGGAAACCCCACTGTCTATAAGCCAATCATCACTTCCATGAGAAATGTTACCGATTTGAGGTGTCCGTCCTTGTCCCGGAGTTTGCTGATCTAGGGTTTGTTGTAGAAACCCTAATTTTAAAAACTTGGAATCTTTCAGATCTGATTGGATGAACAGATAGATCTCTTCAAATGGAGCTGTCTAATGTACTCCTTTTCTGAAAACAGTGGAGGGAAGCTCCCGGAACAGGAAGCCCTAATTTTCTGATTTCTTCTGCAGAAATTCCTGTTACTATTTATGTGATATCTCCGAAATTACTAATCCTCTGTGTCTGAAATTTCTCACTGAGGTAACCTCCCATGTCCCTGATCCAAAACCGTAGCTTTCATCAGAATTGGTTTCACCATTTTGGATTTATGATCCTTTTCCCAAGGTGACCTGTTACAGGACTGTTCAGAACAGCGAAGTTGTACGGAATGCCACGTGTCACTGGTTCATTTTCTGAGTTTGAAATTTGGACCAAAGACATTAAAGTCCATTCCATTTCTGGAACATCTTCAATAATTCTATTTGGACCTCTGTAGCCCAAGATATTGCAGATCTCCCCAGGTGTCCTGTTTATGGATGATTTCTGGAAGAGGCTGGAACCCTAACTTGGAGAGATCATATCTCCCAGAATATAGCGAATCAGAGGCTTCCCTTGGGACACAGTGATAATCATGATTTTAGATTCAGCCCCTGAAATTTTCAGCTTCTGATAGTTCTCCAATATCGGAATATAGCGACTGTACCAAAACTTAGCAGTTTTAGTATTTAGGGTTTCTCCTAGCTTAGGGTCAAACTAGGGTTTGACTTTCCCAGAGATTTACCCAACCAAATTTACTGATCCAGGTCTCTAAATTTCGGTTTTTATGAGGAGAAAAATCCTATGCTGGTATCAACCAAAAATTCCTCTTCTGTAGAAAGCCCTAAGTTCCACATCGAAACTGAAAATGCTTGAAATTGAATTCCGCATCGACAGAAAGATGCACCCTTCAATGGAGAGTCATCCTATCATACTTTTGCTGAAAATCTATGGAGGAAAATCCACAAAATAGGAAGCCCTAGTTCCTGTAGCTGCACAATGTCTTCTTCTCAGGTTAGCTCTGATACCATGTTAGTTTTTCAACATTTAAGCTAGCATTATGATAAGATCTTTTCACTGAGAGAATAACAAGCACAGCAATCACATAAGCACATGACAAGAGACAAGAGACACAAAGATTTTAGGAGGGGAAACCATAAATGGAGAAAACCCCTCAACTTCCTCTAAGATAGTATCACCACAAGAAGTGAACCCAAAATAGTAAGATGACCTCCCTTCACAATAGCAGCCTTCTGTCTTCTGTCAAGCACAAGAATTTCCTTCTCCAAAAGTGCGCCACACTTGAGAGAGCAAGAGAGCTAAGTCACAAGTGTTAAATAGAGAGACACACACTCTCTATTTATATTAGTCTGTTCACTTAAGTTGCCATTTCACACGTAGGCTCAACCCTAATAATTACTACTCGAGCCTACACCTTAATTAGTGTATAATAACTCAAGTGCCCCTAAACTGTGGGGACTTACCTAATGACTTGACATGACTTGGTTACATTATTAATCCTCCCGATCGGAATATCGGGGCATGACCACATGACTCAAATACATAATAGAAACATCCCGGAATAAACATCGGGTTACAATAATATAAAATATATAGAAGAATACATTCCAAAGTTACATATACATCAACAAATAGGAACATCAAAAATATGAAACCTCCATGTCCAAAATCCCCCAAACCCCTCCCCAACTACAAGATGAAAATAATGAATGTCAACTTCAAGAATGGTTGTGAGATGGGAAACCAAACTAAGGAAGAAGCAGTTAGAGACCCCATTAAGGTTGAGAAACCAATTGCCCTTCTAATATAGGAGACTAAAATGGAGGAAATAGATTTCCTTAATAATGCAAAACAACTTTAGAAAGAAAGTTGAGTAATAACAGTCAGTTCTTGTGGATTTTTAGGTGGAATAGCCAACTTACAAGACTCCTCAAAATTCAATCTGATCCATTCTAAAAAAGATCTATGCTATATTTTATCCACTTTTCATGATGTTGTTAGTAACCTTCAAGTATAAATCCTCAAAATTTATATGTTTGTCAATTATTATGAAAAGGAATTATGTTGGAAACATTTTAATGATTTTCCAGATCACAATCCCCCAATTAATTTTATTTTGGAAGGGACCTCAATATTACCCTTTCACGGTGTGAAAAAAAAGGTGAATCTATTGTTAAGATCTATTTAGAGAAATGGAGGATGAATTTATTCATAAATGGGATATGATCAACCTAAAACTAATGAACATATCTTATAGTTGGTCAAACATTATGCTTTGGCCAGGGCATGTAGCAATTAGGCTTGACAAATTCCTAATTCATAGCTCCATCTTACTCTTTGTCCGTCTGTTGTCCTCTAGAATCCTTTCCTATAGTGTCTTAGACCACATCCCTATTTATATCTTAGTTTAGGATGAATCTCATCTCATCCTATCTCCTTTATTTTTCATATTTAATAGGGTGAGCATGGAGACCTAACCCTTCCCTTAAGAGGGAGAAATCCCATAAATAATTAGAAAATTCCCATCAATTAATCGATGCAAAGGTCGTGACTAAGGAATAAATCAAAACCAAGGATAGGCTTTAAGAGAACCTTCACAAAAATTATCAGGAGTAAGAGGAGTATTATAGATTAAAATAAATAAGCCTCTTACTAAAATAAAGGAGTATTATAGATTAAAATAAATAATATTCTTTGGCTAACTTCCTTCATTTTTTTTTGAGTTCTGTCCTCTCTTTCCTCCATAGTTTCCCCTTAAGTCTATTACACCTTGGTTTAGTTGGGATTCCACTATACCTAACTAAACCTTTGTTTTACATTCCCAATATCTGTCAAATTTGGTCCAAGGGAAACAAATGAATATAACTCTCTTATGCTCCAATTTCTTATTGGACCAACTGATTGGAGAGAGCATTCCAATTTAAACAATATCTTGTTCATTTCTTGCTATAAATTCCTCCTGTGAAGCCTCATCACCTTCTAGAAACAAAACATGAAATTTATTTGAGGAAGAGGGAATGAATGAATCCACAACTAAAGGGTCAGTGGGAGATAACAATTATTTTTGTATATTTTCCCCATTGAATTTTCCCCATTTTTTAACCTAGTGACACATTTTATCTATTTTTTTATTGCTTGGGATGGAGGGAGGGGGCTTGGACAATTTCTAGAAAAAATCCCATATTCATGGTAGCCCTTGTATTTATTGGATCTATTCATATTCAATTTTCTTCAAATGATTCCATCCATCCATTGTGAGCTTGACTGCTTCAAGCAACCCTTTCTCCAAAACCACCTCAATACAACTACAAGCACACAGAAATATTGTCTCTTTTGGATTTGATTTAATAATGTAGTGCCCCAATGAATTCCCAATAGCCACTATTTCTTCATTAATTGACTAATGAAGAGGGAGATATGGGAGTTTCACCGAAACTATAACAAAAAAAGGGAACATCTTTATTTAGATTAAAATCTAAACTTCACCATTTAGGCACATTCCACTTGGCCCTATAAAACAAGGATCACTTCTAATGATAAGGTATCTATCCTCCTTTTCAATGAAAAATACACAACATCCTCTTCCATATAAGTTGTGCTGCAAATATCCTACTAATAGTGGCCTCCAATTTTTGTTCAACCAAATTTCCATTGATCATGGGGAAGTTAATACCCCCATAAATTGTCCATCTATACCATGATCGAAGAGAGACAAAGCGTTATGCTTGGTAGCTGAAGACGAATGTTTAACCTCCAAAATATAACCTAACTCAACAAATTTTGAAGACCAATACATCATAGAAATGGAAGGACGCAAAGAGGCTACCAATCCTCAAAAGGCCTCCTTGCTAGATTCATGAGGTATGTCCCGTGATTCATGGATAGAGATCAAGATAGGATATCCCCATATTTTAGGTGGGATATCTCATGTATTTCTTAAGACCACTGGAACTAACCCTCTGATATCTCATTATTGTGATACATATCTACATCTATCAAATAATTTATATTTACCTAATTACTACCTAGCAACCTGTAACTAGATAAAGAAATTTAACCATAAAAAAATATGCAAAAAGTTTTGCTACATTTAAAACAACCTAATTCACATAAAAAAAAACAAAATTATTTATCCAAAAAATTTATTAAAATGATAACTTTAGAAAACAATTTAAATTTATATTCATGCTCCTTATGGTCCATGAAATTAGTGACTTTTTTTTATCTTGGATACGAGCATAAGGAAGTTGAGCTATGTCCATTGGTTCAATTGCATTCCCCTTGGACCTATAAAATAAGGACCACTTCTAAATATAAGGTCTATATCCTCCTTTCCAAAGCAGAATACACCATATGCTCTTCCATAGAAGTCGTGCTTCAAATATCCTACCAACATTGGCCTCCAATTTTTGTTCAATCGAATTTCTATTGATATTGGAGAAGGCTAATGCCCCATAAATTTCCCAACTAATCCATGATCAAAGAGAGACAAAACATTATGCTTGGTAGTTGAAGAGGATTTAATTTTAACCTTCAAAATAGAATCTAACTTGTCAAAGTTTGAAGACTAATGCACCATAGAAAGGGAATGCCACATAGAAGACACCAATGCTCAAAAGGCCTTCTTCTTAGATTAAAATATAAATAAAAAATTACCATGGTTTAAGAGAAAAACCATACCTGAAACTATAGCACAATAATGCTTTAAAACAACATATTACAACTTATAAATACATGTTAATTATGCACTTAGTAGGTTGGTATTTTTTTAAAAATGGATATGCTCTATGTTGAGATTGTGAAATTAACTCTGAAGTTGAATTGATTTTACAAAAAATAAAACACGTAAAAAAAGTATTTGGCCATGGAATTTGCTTCGAATGGTTTGGTCCATTGAAAACAGGAAAAACCATTATTTAAAAAAATAAAAATCTTACCCAAAAGTTAAAGTGTTCACTTATAAACTCCCTCTTTAATAACTCCTCCCATTATACAGATGTATATTTACACTTGCACATATATCAAATGAGTGTATCAAGCAAGGGAGTTGTTTAATCAGAATTTAACTATGTTTTAATCAATGGTTTCCCATCCATGTATTTGGTTGTAAAGGTAACATGGTTTTCCTTGGGTTTCTAGGATTTTTCCAGTAATGATGGATTTTGTGGTTTTGTTATCTTCAACATTGATTTTCACTCTTTGCACGCAATATTTGCAAAAGGAGATGAATTGAGAGCATGTTTTCTCAGTGGCTTATTCTGTTTTCGTTTTATTTTTAGTTGGGTTTATCTGGATTTGTCAAAGAGGCAACATCTATAAATTCTAGCATCCTAGTGAATAGTGTCCATTTATTTATCCTCTTATTAAACTTATTTTTATTCCATTCCTTATATCCATGGCAATTTGTTTTCTATTTTCTCTATTGTGGTTTTTTTGGTACATTTTAATGTCATTTTGTAAGACTTAATTGCACAATGTATTTGCAAATTTTGATTAATTGAGAGTACAATGCCCCATGGGTAGGCCTACCTTCCCTTCATTCTCATATGATTAGCTAAGAATTTATAAGTTTTGATTCATTGATATTCCTATGCCCCATGGTCTAATGCTAGCCTTGCACTATTCATACTTACATCACTCCTCTTCCAAACTTTTGCTTGAAAACGTAAAGAATCACTTGCTTCCATCTTTGTCTCCCACGTGAGAAGGAGAGAGGGATTTTATTTTATTATCAAATCCTTTATTTCTTCTATTTCTTTCTTTCCTCTAGTACCTCAGAATTCTAGGAGACCAATTCCATTACTTACCTTTTGGAGATAGGTATTGCGTTTTCATTTCAACACCTAGCCACTCTTTCAAGGGGCTTATCACATGGGTTATTTTATGATATTTCTTAATCAATGGTGAGATAATTATGATTGATGCAATTCACAATCCATATAGTGATGTCCTAACAGGTCTGGTGATTCACGCTCAATCTTGGAATACATAATGATAGTAGGAAACCTTGCAAAAAAACACTCATTTTGATTGTTCTTAGTGGTGAGGTTGAGGTTGCAATGATAAAATGCATGATGCAATAATTCTTTGAAGTTATTTGCGTACGCAACATGCCACCTCTTGCATTAAATGAAAACAGAAATGTCAACATTATGAGCAATCAACTACTGGAAGCTTTGTAGGAACTATGATTCAATCAATGAAGGTAGTAATACTTTTGTTCTACTTGTCTCACCAAAGGAGGGTTCGAACATATAGAGCATCTATATAGGAACTAGTATTGTATTTTCCCTATGACATGTTTCCTTGCTCAAAATAGAATTTCTTGGAAAATAAGTTTATGCAATATCCCATCAAAATATACAGCATATTATGGAGTATTTGGTGTGTTATCCATGGGTTGTGACATAGTAATATAAAAGAAAGTAATGCTAATAGAGGGAAAATGATGATCACTTGAAACCATAGGGGGTGTAGGAGAAATAGGATATTCTTTGGTCAGATTGATATTTAACATTAGACCAAGCTCAAAAGGAACCTTATTAGAAATTTTTTTCCATTGCACTGACTATCATAAGAGAAGATGTCATAGATTTAGGTGTATTGTAAGTAGACATCATTTTTTATTTAGGAATAATGTTGGTGTGATGTGATTGTGAGACGCAAAAGTGGTCTCTTCTTTGCTCTATGTTAATCATTTGGTTCATAGAGGAATATTTCTTAGAACTTCTCTGATTATGAGGGGGAATAAATTTTCATTATTCCTAATTCTTCAACCATGTAGAAGAAAACGAGCGGGAGCGGGCCAAATTGGTTACCTAAAAAAAATACTAATTTTACAACATGTCTATTCTTAAGTGCAATAAGGAACCCTACATATAAGAAGAATCATTGTTATAAACTACTACTTAAACACTAGGAATTGTGCATAATTGTATTAAAGGAGTTTGGGTTAATTTAGTTTTCATTCACCACAGATAACAACAATTCTTTGTAGAAATCATGGACCGTATGCAAAGAAAAAATAAATATCTTAACAAATACATACAAACACCAAAATTATGGTCGTAAATTTCCTTGATAGTTTTTAATTAGGAAATTGGAGAGTAGTCTATAACTCTAGCTTTGATCCATGCTTATAATAAGAAAACTAACAAATTATAGAGAATCTTTGTGCTTAAAGCACTACTTGATACAATAAGTGTAAATTTATTACAAGAATACACATGGATACTTGAAAGTTGGCTCAAATGTGAGGATATCATAGGAAAAGGAAGCTTGCACATGTTGGTTGTCATCCCAAGAATCATTGCTTCCATGTTGAAAGATTATGTTAGAAAGCTGGTATTGTCATGTTTATTAATTGGGAAATGGCATAGATATTTCAATATGGTGATGGTATGTCAATTGGCATGTTATTCCAACAATGCTTCATTCAAAACATTATTCAATAAGGTCTCCAACATATTCATTAAAATGTGATAATGAGAGTGTCATGATTGTGATAATGAGAGAGTGTCATGCTTATTATCAAGGATATATATTTGTTTGAAATTTCATAGGGGATAGGTTGAAACCACTACATACCAGGTGAATTATTAGCTCTGTATTTTTTTTAAAATATCGCGAGGGGCAAGTTGAAACTGCTGCAAACTAAGTAATATTTGTATATCCATATTTGTTTCAAATATTGTGGGGGGGAGGTTGAATATTTATGGAGCCTTGTTGAATTTTTTCCAATTTATATAACAAAAAACTCTTAGCCAAGAGAATTTCCTGAGAGTTTAGCTAATAAAATTTGGTTAAAATATCAGTTAAGAAAATAATAATTTCTCAGTCGAGAAAATTTTTAATGTCAGATAAACTCAACCCATTGCTTGGACCATATATTTTCAACTCTTGTTTGAGAAATTTAAAAATTCTCGACCAAGAAAATATGTTGGATATTTTATCGGCCGATAAATTGGAAATTACAACCCGTACGTAACACCCTATGAAAACGTGTTTCCCATATTCAAATTTTTACCCATTGCATAATTTTAAGACCTCCTATGTATCTACATATTATAATTCTACCATGATCCAGTGGTGTGAATATTCTTAACTGATTTTCCTGAACTACTTCATGTCTCAAAGAGTGGTTATTCCTCCAACTTATCCTCTTGCACTAACTACACTTCCATCACTCTTCCAAAATTTTGTTAGAATATATAAATAATAAAAAATCTTCCATCTTGGTCTCCTATATTAGAAAGAGAGAGGGTTTTTCTTTTATTACCAGATCCTTAATTTCTTCTATCTCTTGCTTTCCTCTCGTACATTTGCAATTCTAGGAGACCAATTTCAGTACTTACCTTTTGGAGATAGGCCTTTCTCTTACATTTCATTGTTTTGCTGATATTTGGAGGGGCTTATCACATGTTTTTTTTTTCTAGGATTTCTCAACTGATGACTATCTTCCTAGTGTCTTTTAATTAGTTATTGCTTCCTCATGTCTCTCTTTTGGCTAGATTCCTTCCATTTTTTTTTGTGGAGGTAAGTCCTCTATTTCCTCCATAGTTTCCCCTTGAGTATGTCACACCTTTGCTCTAATTAGGATTCCACCAGACGTTACTAATCCCTTGTTTTTCATTCCCAATATTTGTCGAATCTATACCAAGGGAAACAAAGGCATATAACTCTTTTATGCCTCAATTTATTATTGAACCAAGTGATTGGAGAGATAATTATGATTTAATCCATATCCTATCCATTTCCTATCCAAAAACCCTCCTCGATAGCCTCATCATCCTCTTGTGATATAATCTAAAATTAATTAAAGAAAGAGGGATGCTTTCATTCGAAACTAAAAGGCCAATGGGAGCTACCGATGATTTTTGTGCATTTTCCCTAGAGGGACGTGTGATTCTTATTGATTCTTTTTCTTGAACTACTTCATGTCCTAAAGAGTGGTTATTCCTCTAGATTCTATCGTTTCAGTAACTAAACTTCCATAAACCCTGTTCCAAACTTTTGTTAGAAATTGTAAAGAATCACTTGCTTCCATATTGGTTGTAATATACCTAAATAAGTATATTAATATAATTCTTATTTAAATTAAAAATTAGGTTAATTAGTATTAATGGTCAAAAGAACACCATCGTATTAAAATCTCAAAAGAATACTCCATTTAGTTGTTATGCGTTTATCTACAGAATCATATGCAAGAAAAGGTTTGAATGGAAATGCGACCAAATATTGGTTGTAATATACCTAAATAAGTATATTAATATAATTATTATTTAAATTAACAATTAGGTTAATTATTATTAATGGTTAAGGTCACCTCTTTTGAGGGTCTGGCCATTCATAGGTTAGCCTCCATATAAAATGTAAGCTTGTCAATTGTAATAAATTACCAATTCAATAATAAATAAATATATATTATCAATTATGATAATAATGTAAGGATGATACCTCACAAGTGGTATCAGAGCTTTAGCTCTTTCTCACAGACTCTAGGATGCCAACTCCTCCATTACTCTGCACTCACCCATGCTCCATTCATTTCTTCCATATCATTGATTCAACACATGCCCCCACTCACTCTCCACACCATTCCCCATCCTCATGTGGCACACTTCCTCCACTCCAACCTTTATTGCTCTCCTTTATGCCCCTACACCTATAATTCCCATTTCTTTCACCCCTCTATACTTATACTCATCACACACTCATCTCCACATTTTTTTCTGCTACAATTTTAAAACATTACTCTTGGACTCATCTCCCATTTCAATTTCCACTCATACGCATTCCACACTCTACACTACAATACCCCCCAAAGTGTTCATCCCATCTCATTGCGTGATTTCTCCCATATTCTCACACTATCACTCACCCTTTCTCTCCAATCCTCCCCCAAAAAAACTCTACTCCCATTTCCATTCGCCATCTATCCCCACCCATGTGCCAGTCTTCACTCTTCATTCCTTAGCCTTCACATTGCCCAATCTCCCACGTTGCTTCCCAGTTGCCCATATGTGATTCTGCATCCACTTCCTGCCCACATGCTACACCAGTATATGCCTTTCATTCCTAACCCTTCATGCTGTCCAATATCCCATGTTGCTTCCAGTCTCCCATCTGCGACTCCACGTCCACTGACTTCCCACACGTCGTTTCCCCTCACCCCCAGCACCTTACCTCAGCCACCTTCCACCCACCAACTATGATCCTCTCGCAACAATCATTTATTCCACATTGTTTCACATCTCACCTTATCTCCAAATTCACACCTGCAATCCTCTTGTGCGCCATCCACATCTCCATCTCACTCATTCTCACTCATTCCCACTTTCTGCACCAAACACGCTTTTAAAGCCCTAAAATTTCACCATTTAAAAAATATATATAATATATTATTATTATTGTTAAATAATAATTATTATTATAATATATATATATAATTTTCAAACAAAAAAACTATATATTAAAACATATATATAGTTTATAAGAAGAATAGTAATAATAATATTATTAATTAATTAATATTTATTATTATAAAAAAAATTGAATAGTTTGTCTATGACAAAATGATCTTTAAGAAAGGTGTTTATGATTTTTTCAAATGATATAAACCATCACAAGAACTTAAAAATGATTCTAATTTGGATATTAAATAATAAAACCCACAGAGCTTGAAACAAAAATATCGGATATCGACGTAGCAGTGCAAGTTTTGCATGAAGATATAAAAGACTTAGTTGAAGAACTGAAAAATGATGGTAATACAACGGCCAGAGGAAGAACCTAACAAGCATGTGGATAAAGAAAAACCATAAACACACCATTATTACCCCTCAAGTTAGTTGAAGGAGGAAGATGCTGCGTCATCTCACTTTTCAAGCAAGAGAATGCAAGCTGATATGGCACCCACGATAGAAGAAGATGGAATCAAGGAAGAAGTTGTTGTGACTTCCAAGTGCTCAGGATGAATAGAGATAGAATATACATCAACACTCACATTATAATAATGGAATCCTATCATAAAGGAACAATCTAGTTCGACTCCCAAGTTCTTAGGTCAAGCAAATCCAGGGTCTGCATTGACACTCGTGACAAAAGAAAGGACTACGACTAGAAAATGTTTCTTGTTGGGAAAATTTGTAGATAAGGGGGTAGGAATGGGGGAGAAACCAAGAGTAATTTTATAACTATGAATTCTTTCCCCTAACACATTTATATTGGGTACCATTCAGGTTTCAAAATTTATTTTGCAAAAACCTACTCCCACGCTTCTGGGTCACCCGATTGTGAAACTAGGGAAATTCCTTCCGTTATTTTGACTAGGGAGTTGGGGAGAATTGAAGAGGTTTTATAAGGAATTAATACAATATAAAATATTATTTTTAATATTTTTTGATAAGGAATTAATACAATATAAAATATTATTTTTAATATTTTTTGACATATATGGAGTTGTATGGAGGATTTATGGAGGAATTGGCAATTTCAGGAAATTTTGTCCTAGTGAGACCCTACGCAATGGAGGGTCACAAAATATAGTACGACCAAAAATTAAAACTGATATGGATTTATGTATGGGAATATGTGTCTGTTATTTACCCACATAAATTTACAGAGATGGAATTGAGTGGACAGAACTCATTTTACAACAAAAATGGTAAAACTAGTTATTTAAAACTAGCATTCTAGCTAGGGAACAAAATAAAGCAGATAATTCATAGAAGAATGTAATTTGTTAGGTATATGGAGTATAAAATAGATAAATAAATATTCAATTAACATGTAAAATATATCAAATCATTCCCACAACATTTATTATTCTTTATTGCACTCAGATTCATCAAATTCCCTCATTACAATGATAAAACAAGTTTTTTAGGTGAAACTGAGAAGGTAAAATTTCAAGGACATAGTAATTTCGACCTGATAAACATAAATAAGAGATTTATATTCTTTTATACATCATAAATAATATCATATACTGAAAATTACATAATAATACTCCAAAAATGGTGGGAAAGAAAAACAAATAAGTGTCCCCTCATCCAACTTGAGAAGGTATTGATACTCCAACCAAAAGGTCCATGTGAACACTTACAATGGCTCAAATATTTTCCACTGGTAATAGGGTAAAATAATCCATCCAAATGTGTTTATTTCCTCCACCAATACCACTTTATGCAAGATATTTTTCTCATCAACTCCTCTTGGCGGTTTGCTTGCTCAGCTTCCCTCCACTGCTCATGAGTAAAAAAAAATTCTGCAAGAAGACTCCATGTGTGACATGTAATATTCCGGCCAATAAACATGTGGATGAATAGAATCAAGTGACAATAATATGTGCCTATTTTTCTGATGGGAGTGTGATGGTGCATTCCACAAGTCATCATGAACACCTAGGAAAGCCTCCAGCTCTTCATGTTGCACCAACAAAGAAGATTTCTTCTCCCAATTTTCATTCTCACTTTATGAGGATGAAATAGAAGTGTGGGTAGAAATTTGAATAATATATTTTCAATACTTATCCACCCAAATTATGGATTCCCCGTATCCATCCTCATCTAACTCTCCCATGGGGAAGGGATTCTCTCCAGAAAACAATTCCAGTTTTTTCTAGAAAAGACCAAGTGCTCGGTTCTCATCAAACTTTTCTGCACAGTCTTCAAGCACAAAAAAATAAGAATTCACCTCATATGCATGTGTATGGAAGGTATCTAATGGATTCAAATTAAATATTTGTGGCTTCCCACATGTCAATACAATGTCAATCACAACAAAAAATTTATTACAGAAATTAAATTATTCACCTCCCACATTCTTCACTCCAAAGGTGTCTCTATCCACCCAATCAATGGATGAATAATGAATTTTGTTTTATGATCCATAAGGAATGTGATCAGCTCTTTCTGGTAGAGAAGAACACTTTATCCATCCTCTCAACATCAATGAGTGCTTGGGAAATATTTTCTTCCCCATAGCTTTTCATAAGAACCTGCAAATCTGCACCTTCCTCATGGATGTCCTTCACATGAGGTTCCTCCATTATACCCAAAACATTTTATTCTATGCAAGATGAAATGTGTGACACCTTCAACTCCTTTTGAATTTGACATCTCCAACTTGGACTCTTGAAGGTATCTTTGTGTGCTCTTCAATAAGTCACCGGTAGTCTCCAACTTATTAGTGAGCCTCTTTGATTCTTCTTCTTCCTTCTTGAGTGCACTATGGTACATATCAGCCATCACGAGGAGATGATTTATGTCTGATAGTAAGTTCATATAGTTCTCCTTTATCTTTTCCATGCCTTCTTTCAGTGATATGCACTCCCCCACAAAGGCTTCTCCTTACATCTCTCCACGAGAAGCTTTCCAACAACATCTTGCCACCAAGGCATTGATGTCAACAAAGTTTTTCATGGCTTCCATAATATTATTTCTTTCCTCCTTTAGTGATCCACTCAAATTACGTGGCTCACAAAGAATATCATCCACCAAGGTTTCGTCTTCTAATAGATGACATACATGACGATTTTGTTTTTGGCATGGATCCTCAACACAATACCCATTCTCGGCATACAAGTCAGCCTTTGAATTTTCTGCAAAATCACTTCCATGATGACATGATTTATGTGAATATTGATAATTTATTATTAAATTACCTAATCGCTAATATATGTTATTTATTTTTCTTGTTAATGTCATCTCTTTTCTTGTTTCTTTTATTTCTTTGTGGGTATAGTAGATCACATCAAGATCGGTGAAACAAGGACAAGCCTTCATATCTGAGGTAAGAGAGTTGTTTATTCAAGTAAATCAATTATCTAGGGAAATGATATGTTATTATGTCTTTTTGTTCTATAACTGTACCATACAGGCTAAAGGAACAAGCAGTGTATGCACTAGTTGAAGTATTCCTGGAAAACATACTTATAATAAGAATATTGCACAAAGAGAACCACTAAAATGTTGGGAATGCGATGAGCCGCACTATTTTAAAGATTGTCCTATAAGAAGGAAAAAATATTACCCATATGCATAAAATTCAAGAAGATACTACCATGGTAGATATAGCAAGGAGCATGCCTAAAATTAGCGCAACATTGGAGAACATGCAAGCATATCATCAAACATCCATGGTAAAAATCAAAGGTATGTGAAAGATAAACCAATCGAGTCTATATTAATTGATCCAGGTGCAAGTTTAAGTTATATATCACCAAGAATTGTAGAGTTATGTAAACTACAACAAAATAAATTTGAAAAGTATTGGTTAGTTCAACTTGCTATGGACACGAAGTGAAAAGAAACTAGTTTTGTGAAATATTGTGAATTTAATATGAATGGTTTTAAGACACAAGCGGATTGAAATATTCTACCCCTAGGATCTTATGATATGTTGATAGGAACGGTTTGGCTAGAGAAGCATCTAGTGATTTTAATTTTTTATGATAAAATATTCCCATGCATAAATGAAGAAAGTAATACTATTATAGTAAAAGGGATCCCAAGGAAAATCACTATAAGAGAAATATCAACTTTACAAACGAAAATATTTGTTCATAAGGGATCCAAGGTATTTGCAGTTCATATAATAGATGACAAACAGAAAAATAATCAAGTTAAAGTAGATGATATACCAATCTTATGATATTTCAAGGATGTATTTCCGGAATAAATTCTCGAGTTACCTCCTAAAAGAGGCATATATTTTACTATTGATTTGGTATCGGGAGCAGTACTAGCATCAAAGACTCCATATCATATGAATATTTTGAAACTTAATGAATTAAAATCACAAATACAAGAGTTGATTGATAAAAAGTATATATGACCAAGTGTCTCCCCATGGGGGGCACCGATATTGTTCGTAAGAAAAAGGATGGTACTTTATGACTATTTATAAATTATAGACAACTAAATAAAATTACAATTAAAAGCAGATATCCTCTACCTCGTATTCACGACTTATTCGATCATTTTCGAGGAGCAACAATATTTTTCTAAAATAGACTTGAGATCCAAATATCATCAAGTACAAATTAAAGATGAAGATATTTTTAAAACAACTTTTATAACCAGATAGGGTCATTATGAATTTGTCATAATTCCCTTTAGGTTGACAAATGCTCCAACAAGATTTATGTGTTTAATGAATAGAATATTAAGTAAGTACTTAGATAAACTTGTATTCATATTTATCAATGACATATCAATTTATTATAAGAATAAACAACAACATGAGGAACACTTAAGAATAGTTTTACAAGTGTTAAGAGAACAACGATTATTTGCTAAGTTTAGAAAATATGACTTATTTAAAGATAAAATTAAATATTTAGGACATGTGGTGTCTAAAGAAGGTATAGCAGTGGATCCTAACAAAATTAAAGCTATCATGGAATGGAGTGTTCCTAAAAACATAACTGATATAAGATATTTTATTAGGATTACTGGCTATTATCGTAAATTCATTGAAGGATTTTATAAAATTGTATATCCTATAAACTCATCACAAAAGAAAGGTAAAAAAATTGATTGGAATGAAAAATGTGAAGAAAGTTTTAATAAATTAAAACACTTATTAACGATAGCTCCTATCTTAAAATTTTTTGATCCATACAAATATTTTGTCGTATGTATGGATGCATACAAAGAGGGTTTAGGAAGGGTATTAATTCAAGAAAAATATGTTATAGCTTATGAGTCTAGAAAGCTTAATGAACAAAAAAAGAATTATGATACTCATGATCTAGAATTATCTTCTATTTTTCATGCCCTTAAGATGTGGTGACACTATCTTATAGGAAGTTTATTTCTTCTAATGTTTGATAATATTAGTTTAAAATATTTATTCGACCAACAAAATCTTAATGCTAGACAAGCTAGGTGGTTATCATTTTTAAGTGAATACGATTTTGAGATAAAAACATATTAAATGAAAATAAAAGAAAGTATTAGACACTTTAAATTGACATGCAAATCTGTTATATGTAACTACAAGTAGTAGATACAAGACAGATTTGGAGGAAAAAATTGAAAACACAACAAAGTTTGATCAATATTATAAAAAATTAAAAGAAAAGACAACAAAAAATGAAGCAAATCATGGAAAAATAGAATTTAGTCTGAACAGAAAAGGATTGGTACTACATAAAAGAAGATTGTACATACCTAACTCAGAAGAAACTAAACTAATCATTATGCATGAATTACATAAAAGAATGTATTCATGACATCCTAGGTATCAGAAAATGATTGCCATGATAAGAAAATATTTCTTTTGGACCAATATGAAAAATGAAGTTGCAGAATACTTAGCTAGATGTTTTTAATGTCAGCAAGTAAAAGATGAACACCAACATCCAACTAGATTTCTACAGCCATTACCTATTCCGGAACAGAAATGGGAAACTATCAGTATGGAGTTTATAATAGGGTTTCCTAAAAATGCTAAAAAAAATGATTCGATTATGGTTGTAGTGGATAAGCTTAAAGAAGCCAATTTTATTCCAGTTAAGTCTACTTATAAAGCCATTAATATTGATGATATTTTTATGAAGGAAATTTTTACATTGCATCGTGTGCCTAAGGTATTAATTTTCGACAGGAATGCAAAGTTTATGGGGAATTTTTTGAAATATTTATTTAAAGGTTTAGATACTCAATTAAATTTCAGTACCGCATATCATCCTCACACTGATGGTCAAACTAAAAGGGTGAATCTAATTTTAGAAGATATTCTTAGAATGTACGTAATGGATAAACCAGGTAAATGGGAAGAATATTTACATCGTGTAGATTTTACATATAATACTATTTTTCAAGCTTCAACTAAATTGAGTCTACTTGAAATACTTTATGGACGAAAATGTAACACTCCAATTTCTTGGAGTAGTCCAGTTGAAAGATTAATGTTAGGTCATGAAGTATTGAAAGATATGGAACTAACAGTGAAACATGTACAACATAACTTGAAGGTAGATCAAGATAGGGAAAAAATTTATGTCTATTTGAAAAGAACTCCACGAGAGTTCCAGGTAGGATATAATGTATATGTGAAAGTGAAAACTAGAAAATGTTCCTTAAGATTGGCAAAATGTGAAAAATTAGAACCGAGGTGTTGTGGACATTTTGAAATATTAGCAAAGGTTGGACCAATAGTGTATCAATTAGCACTACCACCTACAATATAAGTACATAATATTTTTCATGTTTAAATCTTAAATAAATACGCTCATGATTCTACTCATGTGGTTGACTGGAATGTTATTCAGGTGGAACCCAAAATAGAATTTCAAGTGGAACTAGAATGTATTCTCAACAGAAGAGATTTTTTTACTCCACAACTGTGCCATTGGACAGGTCAAGATGCAATGGCAGCATCTTAGTCCGGAAGAGGATACTTGGGAATTGGAAAGAAATATGCGAGAAGCATATCTAATTCTGTTTCAGAATGATTTGGAAGAGTTTTAAAAGTAACACCTAGGACGGTATTAAATTTTAAGGGGAAGTGTATGTAACACACCAAAACAACCTGCATATTTATTGTTTAAAAGACCTTAAGATATTATTTTGATATTTTGACCAAGTGAGGTCAAAATAAATGTAAAAGAATTATGAATTAATAATTAATTAAAAACTAAGAGAATCAAAACTAAAGTAGTTGTTATAGAGTGTTTGTTGACCCACAAGGAGGAATTACAAGTGTCAAAATAAAATCCCAAGTGTAAATACTTCTCAATGAAAGATCAAATTATGCAGGAGGGATCTTCCCTAGAAATCAAGTCGAGACTCATTATGGAGTAAAAATGGAGCAGGTGGCTCATAAATGACCAAGTCCTAGGAAAATACTATAAGTATTGAACCCATCGAATGAGAAGGAGGATTATGATGGGTGAGAAAGTGAATTAGCTTATGCAAAGAGAGTATTCTGACCAATCTTTATCCTTATGGTTCAGCAAATAGGCTCAAGGTTTTCAAAGCAAGTAACTTGGTTGTTTTGGAAGTTTGTTGGGAGGAACAATGACCTTTAGTTTTGATTTCCCATCAGTTGGTATCAGGTCCATTTATAGTTAATCCTAATTTGATTATTTAATATTATGTATTGTTTATTAAAGTAATACCATATTTTATTTCAGTCTTATATTCAAAAGTTCTTTACATCAAGTAATTTATCAATTATTGATTGTTAATTATTGTTTATAGACAATTAGTTTTCTTTTAAACAGAACTTGAATTCATGTTAAATAAATATTTTGTACAAACTATACTCACATAAACATAGTAAATAACTAGTACATATATACAAATTATAATAATAGTGCATAGAGCTAACAAAAGAGCCGAGAGGCTTCTTAGTACACATAAACATGATGAATATAATTTTTAACTGATAAAATGTGAATATGGCGATAATGGAAATTTAAACACTTTAAAAACCCTATCTATTGAATATGTTTTCAAGTTGTAAATGTTTTTAAGTTATAAACTAAGCGAAGAGGGAAAGGAAACTTTCCAGAAAAAATTATACAGTAGCAATTTACATTAAGAATTCAAATCTCTTGGATTGGAAATTTAAATCGACTCTCTAAACAAGATAGTAAAAAAAGTTTCGAATCAAATATTGAACCATCAAAACAGACGCATCTCAACTTAACTTAGGATTTATCCATAGGATGCATGAGGTCAACTGAGAATCCTTTTTGTAAAAGTTCCAAAATCCCATAATGTAGATACATAGTATCATGCCAAATGATGAAGAACATCTAACATACATGTTTGAACACATCAAACAAAATCCAATTCATACATTATCGCAGGTCGGCTCACACCAGCGATTGAATCCCCATGCACATTAAAGAAAACCAAGTTAGATCAAGAGCGATTATCAAACTAAGAGAAAGTTTAAAGAATTGAATTTAGTATTTAATGCTTACCAACAACAGAGCATCAATGTCTCTCGAGGAAGCTTAACCTCATTAATATTTAAAAAAACCTAGGTACCAGTAGACCAAGAATAAACAAGCATAGAATTGGTAATCAATCCCAAACATATGATGCGGCTAACTACTAACTATTGCATTCGAAAATTCAAGTAAGATAACCATCTAAATCATTAAAAACCATGCACAATAAGTTATTATCCATGTTTGTATCTTAAACTGATTCTTTTGGTATTTTAAACTAAAAATCTAAACCTTCAAAATGTGAAAAGAACTTACATTGTATGCTCAAATCTATGCCAAGAGGAAGGTCGAGGGCTTGAAACAGAGCCACCATAACTAGAACTGTGATAAGAGCATGATATCATTATTTTTCCAAAATAAACTTAAAAAGGAACTGAAACTTAACAAGATGGAGCTCATTTTACCTTTCCTTTTCTTTTTCTCTTCACCTGTAGCATTTATGAAATGTATTAAAAGCCTTTAATATGTACAAAATTACCCTTTAAAAATGAGATACAATATTTGTGGAGACCAGACAAATTACCATGCATGTAAATTCTCAAGGGTACCAAGGTTTCTCGTCAATGAATACACCCGTTGCAAAACCTGAGAAAAGAAAACGCTAATGTATTAGATTTTGAATCATGTTAAATCTTATGCTAAACTGTAAAGGATAGTGGAAGTTACATGTAGTAGTGACAACCTCCTCTTTTCTTAAGAAACTCCAACTCGATCCACATCAAACCATAGAAGCAAAGCCACCAATATTTCCACAAAAGGGAAGCAGAGAAAGGTTTAACTGATTTGTAGAGCCAATAAGGAGAGAGAGATCACAACTCTATTAGTTTTCTTCACACCCTTCTACTCTTAAAATAAAAACCCTTCTGCTAAATGAAAAATGAAGAGCTCAATGATCAACTTTGGTTTCATGGCCAAAGATTCAATTCTTGTGTCCACACTAGGTAGAAACACAGTTCCCACACCAAGGTAATACCCTCGGTAGGGTAACCTGTGAAACACACAGTGAACTAAACTAACAAACAACTTCCACAGTAATCAAGATCAATTTTATGATAGAGTTATGATTCACACTTTCCAATTTTTAATCAAGCCCAATAAGATCTCATCCAACTACAAAGAGAAGGCATAGGGTACAAATGAGGGTTGATATTCACCTTCTAAAACCGAGGTCTAGAGAGAAGTTATTACACTGCAAGAAAAGATTTGACAACCCTAGTTGTGTTGTTAAGTTGCATTCCATGGGTTTAATCAAATATTTAAACCTTTCACATGGCCAACTTTAAACTTGCATGTTGACGATATTTTTGTCATGAGCCTTACAAACATAACATCAAACTTTTAAACCATAATATTAAAATATCATATGGTTATACCATAACCAATGTAAGTCTTTAGTTTATGTTGTCGCATGGTTGGTAGAAACCTTAACAAAGGTTACCAATAACTTAATCTATGCATCAATATTTAACCATATCTTAACAATAAGCAACCCTTAATGCTTATAGATAGTAGCATAAGTACATATTATTTGCATAGGTATCATATTTAGGACTAGGTTAAAGTTGTAGGTTTCAACCTAGGTCCTTACCCATACCCTTTAAGTTAAACTCAAACCTTGATAACTTGCTAGGGAACTTCGAGGGTAACACAAGTAAAATTTTACCTTGGTCGATCTATGAACACGTGAAGTCGATATTTACACTGTCAGCAGCAAGCAACCTTGGATTAGAACTTGGAATAAAAATCATGTGTGAAAAAACTAAAATGAATGTGTGATTATGCTTTTTAAGAAAAAGTGTATATATATGTATAAGTATAAGTATATGTATATAGACATATATATACATATACATGTGTGTGTGTGTGTGTGTGTGTGTGTGTATGTGTGTGTGTGTGTATGTGTATACATATACATATATACATATACATACGTATGATGTATATATATATATATATATGTATATATATATATATATATATATATATATATATATATATATGTGTGTGTGTGTGTGTGTGTATATATCTATTTACATCTATATATAAAGTAAGCATTGGAAAAACCTTCTATTACCAAAAGAGAAACATATGGTACAAAGATCATCCCCACACATCACCTGAAACAAATAGACAATAACATTGGAGAGAAAACTCGGCCTATCAAGATACAAGAATAAAGACATGCCTAGTAGATAAAGAAGCCAATAGTTTAGAACACCTAACTGAAAAAAACATAGGTTACATCATTAAGTGGAATTTAACGGTTCTTTTTCCCCTTTTCCCCTTATTTTTACAAACATCAATCCATCCAAAAGAGTTGTCATTAGCTGAATTATGCATAACAATATCTAAAATCCCGAAAGATGGATAATAATATGGAATGTCAAGAGTAACAATTGAATCCTTATCACTATATGATTTATTGGAATCATGGGGGCTCTTCATCCCACTGGAAAGGGGGGCCGAGACCACAGTTGTGTCTTGAATAATTGTAGTCAAGGAGGGTTGATCTGATGATGAAGGAGGTGGTTGTTCTGAGGAGGCATTTCGAGGTTGCTTTGAAACTTGTAGTTGGGGAGAACTCATTGGAGTGCTCTTTGTATATTTCCACCCTTTGTTTTTTTTCTTCAAATCCACAGGCACATCTGGATGATGAAGGGGAGAGAAAACTTCTTGGAAGTGACCCATTTATTGACAAGCTCTGCATGAAAAGGAAATATTCTCATTGTTAATCAGCTCTTGGAAAGGATATTCTTCCCACTTGAGAAAAATCCTATCCAGAAACCCTTTACTCAGGTCTATCTCACAACAGATGCGAATGAAAGTGTAAATGACCTTGTTGACCCACTCATAATCAATTATGATATACAAACCTAGGGTGTTCCTCATTGTAGTTAGGATATTGATAGTCCATAAATGGGATCATAAATTTGGGAAATGCACCCAGACTAGAGTAGTCATGGAGAACATGTATATAGGATCAAATCCTAGAAACTGAGGTTGGAAGGATAGACCAATGATACCCAAGAACTATGGTCCAAAATCCATAATTATTTGACAATCCTCTGCATGTTGAAAGTAAACAATGAACAAGCCCTTGGAGCAAAGGAGTAGGTCATAGTTGGGGGTCCAAGAGTGATTCATACATTCCTTTAATGCATTCTGTTATAGCTGATTTTACCAGACTTGGTAGATCACATCTTTATGGCCTTCCATGTCCCTCTGCAGACTCCTTTGACCGCCTTTGCTGGTATTATACTTTGATGTCCCAAGAACATCCCCAAAAATCACCTGTTTATGTGTATACATGACTTTTAAAGAAATACTCGTGAGTACATGCAACTTTTGAGAAAAACCCCACATACATTAGCAAATGTGCATAAAGGAAAACGTTTTTGGAGTTTCCTCATAGAGTCTCAAATAACTTGACTCTTTTCCTTCCATATTCCTTGAGAACGCTCGGACTCGACCCTCCATTGCCTATTTGGAGTGCTATATATTGAACCTCTTAGATACATTGAAGGAGGAGAAATTGGGGAGAAAGGAAACTATAGTTCATTTCTATTTTTTTATGCTTGAGTCTGCATCCCTTTGTCCCTTTGGAGCACATAGTGTTTCTCTTCCCAATATTTCATTTGCTTTGTAAGATTTCCGTTGAGAGATGGAGGATTCAAGTGGTCAAGGCCCAGGTCGAGGACTTGGATTGTCGAGTTCGAAGAAGTGCCAATAGAGGTTGTCATTATTGTATCTATGCTTTATTAATATAAATATCCATTTCATGTCCAACACATGTGCATAAATATGAATATTGTATCCATGGATGTATTTATTTGCTTATAGATGATTATTTTGGCTGAGAATCAGCAGTAATTGTTAAGGGAATCTTGTGGAGAATCTGCGGCAGGCAATGGTTCATTGTCAATGTTTCAAGCCACCCTTGGCTCATCTTTAAGACATTATCGATGTCTAATTGTTTATATATGCTAGAGTAGGTCTAACACCTTGATATATAGCATGATTGTCTTTTTTTCTGTTGTTGAGAGTGAATTGTAAATGCAAGCATGATGGAAAATCTCAACGGGGATATACATCAACCATCCGGAATAAGGTACACTTCATGTCCCTTAATGTTGGATGTCTTTATCTCTATTTCATATTGGAATGGGTTCATTTCTAGTGTCATTCAGTCTGTTGTGGTACACCCCAAGCCATAAGAATTTTTTCTCTGTAACAAAATTAATGAATCCGCTGGGGATGTTCCTTGTTTTCTTTGGGGTTTGGGGGAACAATGTGTTTGACTTGCTCTCTGTTTCTCCATGTTTCAGTGTCGCATTTAGTAGTATGTTAATCCATTAACACTCCCCTAGAGTGGTTTGACCCTTGTCCTTCCTTTTACCACTTTCTTCTCTGTATACGTGAGTTTTTGGCTAAAAGTCACATACATACACAGGTTTTTGTCCGAAATTCATGTATACACGTAGTTTTTTGGCCAAAAGTCATGTATACATGCAGGTTTTTGGCCAAAAGTTGTGTACATATGCTACTGTCCTTTGAACAATCGTGTACATCCTCCCTTTTTTGGTTGAGTTTGATGTCAAAAGTTGCTGGGTGGGTTGTGAATGTGGCTGGGTCTTCCTGGGTATTGATGTTGTCTGTTGAATGCTTCTTTTGTTACCAGAGACCAATTTTTCATTGATTTTTCTTTGAAGTAGTTCTAGTCATTTATCTCCTTTTTTGTTTTTTCATTAGTGCATTAGTCTTTTTGTCTCTATTTCTTGCTTGGCTTGTTTTTTATGCTTGCTGCAGAGATTGAGGATTTTAATGACTTTTATTGCATTTTCATTCTTTTATATTGAAAATACAAAATAGTTGCATTCTTACTTCCATCTCACATATGGATTTAAGGAGGTACTGGCATTGGATTGCTTATATGAGAGTTGTGTTAAGGAATTCATATAGGAAGGATTTCATTAGAATTCGAAAGGGAATGAATATTTTTTCATTTCATGTAGTGGCATACCCCTTTCTTTCACATTTAAAGACAAAATTGCACTTGGAATTATTTTTTAGGTGTGCACATTTAATTTCACTGCTGATTCATAACATCATTGGTTGCATAGTCATTTCCCTCTAAGTAATCACAACCACTAAAATCAACGCTTAACTTCAAATGAATTACACATTTTCTTTGATAGGGTACATCAACAAGATTAGTATTTAGATTCTTTGAATAGTTCATTGTGATATAATTATCCAAGTCTACTAAATGAAACAACTAGGTGTTTGTCTAGGTGAGAGAGTGAAATCCTTGATATAATTAGTGTTCTCAGGAGGCTCCTATTACATAGGTGTTAAGCCCAAGGAATCGTACACGATTGTGGTTGGGATAGACCCTAGCCACTTTCTGTGAGCGCTGAAGATATTTCCAATATATTATTTGTATCTGGGGGCTTTTGAGGTACCAATTGGTGCTTTCGAGCTTCAGGGTTTGCTTCCCTTCCTATATGGTAGATACCACATGCAACTGTTCTCTTGAGAATTGGTTATATTGGGGTGACCTTAGTTTCCTTACCTAGATATCGCAGGGGGTAATTGTAGAGGTAATTCTATGAGTGTCCTAGCTAGGTAGGATCATACATCACAGTCACTTTATGTGTTGAAGTTGAGGGACATTATAATTGGTTACACGCCTCTGCTTGTAGTGTATGGGAGTTTCAGGCCTTTCCTAGGAACGACATACCTAATACATTCGGGAGGTCATTTTATTAATCTATCACAGTAATCTAGGGACTAAAATAGAGTCTCATAAGATATTTTAGACAATTAATCATGAAATGACATAATGGTGTTGCAATTGGAGTAGTAGCTCTGTATAATCAATGAAGAATGAATAATACAATACAATGATCATGCAATATTCATGAATTCCAAGACAATTAGAATACTCAAAGAGTTCATTCGAATTCAATGGATGTGTGTAGCTTAATTGAATGTCATCCATGGTCAACACACATAGTTAACCACCAAGCTAATAAATAACTAACTCTCAACTAAGTCCTAACTAAAGAGGAGTGCAATAGATGATTGAGTCTAACTAAAAGTGACTCATCACATGTAACTACATGTCCAACTAAAGGAGGTAGTGCATCCATAACTCCAAGTAGCTCTGATGGAGTTAACTGAAGTAAACATGTCATCAGAAGTGGTTGTAGGAGCATGTGTTAGCTCCAGTTCATAAATAATGACCAAAAATAATCAAATAATGAATGGAGGCTCCTTCAAAACTTAGGTTAACTAATTGTAACAGTCAGTTAGCAATTAGGTGCATTTATGACACTCATATCACCCCATAAATGCTCCCTATTTGAAGGAGGAAGCCCAGTTAGCCTCCCTGACTTAAGGAGAAGGCTTATTTGGCCTCCTTGAATGAAGGAGGGTGTGGGTGAGCTCATTTTGATGTCATAGTGTGCTCATATGATTCCAATTAATCCAATTAAACTTAGGATAGTGGGTAAATAGGCCAAATTTGACCAAATAAGTGTGCATGTTGGGTAAATGACTCCAACACCCTCCCTTAAGCTATACTCAGGAGGAGTAAAAAAATTCATGAAATTCTAGGGCCCTGACAAAAAAGGCCATAGGTCACTCTATACAATAAATTAACTTCTTAATATAACCAATGAAACAGGAAAACCCTCATGGGAAAAATACCCCCCCTCAAACTAAGCAGTAAATCAAGAAATTTTGTGTTCTTCTATGCAGCAGAATCCTGATATTGTGCATGTGAATCTCTGAATCCAAAATAAATGAATATGTATGGAGGAATATTCCTCTTTGGAAGAACAATAATGTGCTCAAATGAATCAGGAATATAGACAGCTATAGGATTAAAATTGGACCCATGTAGAGCAACTGAAATCAACTGATAAGAGAGAAAAAATGATTAAGGATTCAAACCATGTGTGGAACACTCAAGAAAATGATATGTTGTAGCCTTGAATATAAAATCATGAGTGGTAAAATCATCCCCAATTCTTAGAAGTAGGTGTCCAAGCGGATGCAGAATGTCTTCCTCTTTACTAGTTCTGTGAGGAGATGAGCATGTGACCAAAGGTAGAGAATCCCTGGGACTATGGAGAGTGAATGATTGAGCTCCATAATATGATATAGCTTCAGAAATATCTAATGATTCACAAAATAAAATAACAGCAACCTCATAATAGGAAACTAACACCAAATCCCCATCAACAAATTTGAGGAAGAATTGCGGTACTTGATTTTTCACACCGAAATTGGTGAGAGCAGCTTCAAGAAGTACTGAAAGCTCTTGGAATATAAAATTTGAACCATTTAATATCATATCAGATCTAAATTAGATCACATCAGATACAAATAAGTTCATATCAGATCCAAAAGTGTGGAATGAAATCAAATCCCCAGCAGCAGTTTTGAAGGAGACTTGCGGTACTTGTTTCTTCACACCGTTGATGAGAACATCTACAAGCAGTACTAAAATATTATGAATTTGAAATATTAAACCAAGAAATATTATATCATATCCAATTAATATCATATCAGATCCAATAAGGTTCATATCATATCCAAATAAATGGTCAACCGAGATGGTGGATGCACAGCTTTCTTCTTCTTCAAAATTCTGAATTTTGGTGCATGCAATCCTATAGGAATTTGTTGGAATATCTAGATCAAGGGGAGTGAACTGATCACTCTGGTAATATGATATTTCTTCTAAAATATCCAAGGTATTACATATTTTCACACCAGTAGCAACATTAGAGGGAGAAAAATCAAGTTTCTCTTCACATTTGGAAGCAATTACTCGCAAATTTTAGACATAATTCAAAGGAAAATCATCGATGAATGTTTGCATGGAAGTGCAGCAGTGTTTTTGTTCAATATCAGAGATTTGAATGCCTTCTTATATTTCAGCCATATGAGGAGATGAGATATCATATATTTCATAAACTTCCAGACCATCAGGAGAAGGAGTCACTCCAAGGAGACTATCTTCAGTTCGAATTGACTGTGTAGAAGATTCTGCTTCTTCTTCATTTTGAATGACTTTAGCAAAGAGAGTAGAGGATGATAATTTTGAGTAAATAACTCTTGTGGTGATATATGTGATATCCAAATTTGTATTATGATCCTCATTGTGCTTGCCAAAGGTTCTGTCCAATTTTGTCCAGAGATCCTTTGGGTATTCAGCATAACCAATAAGGTAGCGCAAGCTAGGAGAAAGGGCCAAACATATTGCTCCAAAATATCTATCACCATCATTTATCCAGTAATTCACATTCTCATAAGACTCTTTTCCAAGTCCAACAGACACCTCATAGAGACCTTGTCTCTTCAAAGATGCAATCATCTTCAACTTCCATTCTGAATAGCTTGTGAATGGGGTGAGAAGAGGGACTGATGAGTCCATTCGAAGTTGTACCTATTAAAAACTACAAATCACAAAAAAAGGGGCACCGTAAGGTCAGACAACTTGCACATTTTAGGCTTTCATCACACCCAGCATAATTGACCAAGCAAGCTTGATCAACAATTCCTTTTCTTGGGGTATTAAGTGGTAAGCCTTGGCTTCTGGTGTAGTGCTAGAATTTTGAGCTTTTTCTCAATTCTTCATGCAAGATCTGTCAAAAGCCATGTTTTTGAGAGATATGAGCTTCATCCCGCCATGAGATCTGATACCATATTAATATGTCACAGTAATCTACGGACTAAAACACAGTCTCATAAGAGATTTCAGACAATTAAGCATGAAAATGGCATAATGGTGCTGCAATTGGAGTAGCAGCTCTGTATAATCAATGAAGAATGAATAATACAATACAATGATCATGCAAGATGCATGAATTCCAAGAAAATTCAAATACTCAAAGAATTCATTCAAATTGAATGGATGGGTGTAGCTTAATTGAATGTCAGCCACAATCAACACACATAATTAACCACCAAGCTAATCAATAACTGACTCTCAACTAAGTCCTAACTAAAGAGGAGTGCAATAGATGACTGAGTCTAACTAAAAGTGACTCATCAAATGTAAGTGCATGTCCAACTGAAGGAGTTAGTGCATCCATAACTCCAAGTAGCTCTGATGGAGTTAACTGAAGTAAACATGTCATCAAAAGTGGTTGTAGGCGCATGTGTTAGCTCCAGTTCATAAATAATGACCAAAAATAATCAAATAATGAATGGAGGCTCCTTCACAACTTAGGTTAACTGATTGTAACAATCAGTTAGCAATTAGGTGCATTTATTACACTCAGATCTCCCCATAAATGTTCCCTATTCAAAGGAGGAAGCCCAGTTAGCCTCCCCGACTTAAGGAGAAGGCTTATTTGGCCTCCTTGACTAAAGGAGGGTGTGGGTGAGCTCATGATGATGTCATAGTGTGCTAATATTATGCCAAGTAAGTCAATTAAACTTAGGATAGTGGGTAAATAGGACAAATTTGACCAAATAAGTGTGCATGTTGGGTAAATGACTCCAACACATCTATCCTCCATCTAGCTTTTCTGCATCTGGTTGTATATTTTCTTACAAGTATGCTCTTTGTGTGCTAGTTGTATTTAGGGATCGTAGTTACTTGAGTATATTTATGCTCTCCTAATTTTGGGTCCTTTTATGTTTGGCATGCCTAATATCACTACTAGTATCCTGTCACCCGCTCCAGGTCCTAGTACGGACCTTGGTGTTGGACTGGGGGGCACCACAACCCCATACCTTGCTCATAGATTTGGGAGTGTTCATATTCCATCCTCTACTCCATTTGTGGAGGATTTTCACTCACTTCTTCTGGTCTTAACACTTGTTTTCACCCTCATGGGGGTGGTAGTGGATAAGTGAAGATTGGGTCTACAACTTACTTTCCTTCTTATGTCCCATCGTCCACTGCACTGTTTCCTTTGAATGCAGTTGTCATGATCATTCCTCCTTGTACCCTATAGTTTGGACTCTTTAGTGACTCTTTCAAGTTGTTTTGGACTAATATTTTTTTCATGTAGGGTCCATTTTTTGTACACTCTCACCGAGGCTTTGACCCATTCATGCCCATCACAAGTATAATTTCGAACCGGCATATAGGTTAGGACTTCACATCCGCTTTCATTATGCATTTCCTTATGACCATTTCACCTTGAATGTAGGTATGAACCCACTTTTTGATGTCACATAACCTTCATACTTCTATTTAGAAGTGACATTATGTGAGTGGTAGAGATTTCCTATACATGGATTCCTTAGTTAGATCCTATTTTGCAATTTGCTACCCATGCTTATATTTCTCCTTTAGGTTTGGGAGTCCCTTATAGTCCTGCCATGTCCTTGAGAAAGAGCTTCATACTCCTCTTGAAATTTATGCTGGTGATTCCCAACAGGGACTCCCTTGTATATCAAGTTGTAAGTGAATTTCATGAGTTTTCCTTGCCTTATTGTGCTTTACGCCAGATCCCTGCTTCAGAGTTATAAGCCATGTAGCACAAGCTTGTCTCAATCTTAGCCAAGTAGAGCCCTGCACATATCCTTTGCATCTTGATCATCCCTTACTGAGAGGAGACCTTCCCCTGAGTGTCCTTATCCTACACATGCTTCCTTTCATTGAGCATGGGTATGTTCCACTGCTTGGAACTAGTTTTATTTCCTGCAACACTCATCTCCTCCTAGATTTATACTATAAGCACTTTTATTCTTTTTCAAGATTTTAAAATATGAAAAATTCCAAAAAAATTAAAAAAACATAAAAATCCGAATGGGAAATGATATTATTTTTTGCAGTTATCAAGTCATGTTGCCTTCAAACAGAGCACTATATATCACATCCAGTGGTTGGGTTGTTAGTATGATTTCAAGAGTTGTACTCATCTCTGAGTTTTTCTACCCTGAGTGATTATGCTTCCAGTCCCTATGGATCCTATGTTGATGCCTCCTATGTCGTAGAGATGTCCCAGTTTGCATATTGAGTCTATGTTTCCTACCTTCAGTCACCATTTTCCTTATGCTCTTGTTCAAAGGATGTTTAGCCTGAGTTGAACATTCCTCAGTTATCTTGAATTTGTATGTCACCATTCTTGATATCGTTACTTGTTCATGTACATATTTTTCATTTGTGTTCTTCCACATTATTCAGCGTTGTTGAGTACCATTGTGTTGGTTGATGGTGGATTCCCTAATTCCCTCCTTCCAGCGGACTCCATTCCATTGACTTCAGATAATTTATTTTAGAATAAGAGTCTAGAGTCTCTTTGATTCCCTTGAGACTTACAGTCATCAGTGGTAGGTTCTCTTTGCATCAAAATTTTTGGGAATACATCAATGTCCCCAGATCGATGGATTCTTTCAAGTGTTCAACCTCAACACATCTATTCACACTTGTAGTATTTCACTTTGTACCTTGATTCCCATTATCATTATCGGTGGGATATCTCACATATCTAAATGGTATACCTCAATTACTGGTAATCAAATGATGGACTATCTTGTTCGACCTCAACACCTTTATTCACATGATAATACATGTACTCGTAGTGGTTTGCGTAGAATACCTCCGAGATTGGTGGAATACCACATATGCTACCTCCTTAATCGTGCCAGTAATCATGAGATGTCAACTCTTGTGACCAGATTCCAGTGTATTATCAGATATCTTCACCCATTATGGAGATCTTGATTCATTGTATATTGTACATGGAGATGACCACACATAACATTTGCATATCATGCCTATTCATGGCCATTATCCTCTTATGCATATGGGACTATTGTATGTATATTTGCAATCATATGCAGAGATTTATCATTGTATTGTACTGATGAGTGGCTAGTTCTCCCACCAATTTCTTCATTACTCCACTTCTAGGATGGATATAATGTATTTCTCCCATCATGTTACCCCTCTTACCTCACACATTAGGTGGCATCTGTTATAGCTAATTTTACCACACTTGGTATATTACATCTTTATGGCCTTCCATATCGCTTTGCAGAATCCTTGGACCCGCTTTTCTCATATTATACTTTGATGTCCCAAGAACATCCCCAAAAAACACCTCTTTATGTGTATACACAACTTTTAAAGCAATACCCGCGTGTACACAGAGCTTTTGAGCCAAAACCTACGTACATTGAAAAATGTGCATAAATCCAATTTTTTTGGAGTTTTCCTCATAGAATACCAAATAACTTGACTCTTGGCATTCCATATGCCTTGAGAACACTTGGAATCGACCCTCCATTTCCTATTTGGAGTGCTATATATTGAACCTCTTGGATACATTGAAGGAGGAGAAATTGGAGAGAAAGGAAACTATAGTTCATTTTTGCCTCACTTGTTTATGCTTGAGTCTGCATCCCTTTGCTCCTTTGGAGAACACAGTACTGCTCTTCCTAAGCTTTAATTTGCTTTGTTAGATTTACATTGAGAGATGTAGGATTGAACTAGTGGAGGCCCATGTGGAGGACTTGATTTCTCAGGTTCGAGGAAGTGTTGGCCGAGGTTGTCACTATTGTATCTTTGTTTTATTAATAGAAATATCCATTTCCTGTCTATTTACATGTGCATAAATATGAATAATATATCCGTGGATGTATTTATTTTCTTATACATGATAGTTTATATATGTTAGAGTAGGTCTAACACCTTTATATATAGCATGCTTGTCTTGTTTGTTGTTGTTGAGAGGGAATTGTAAATGCAAGCGTGTTGGAAAAGCTCAATAGGGATATACATCAACCGTCCAGAATAAGGTATGCTTCATATCCCTTAGTGTTAGATGTCTTTATTTCTCTTGCATATTGGAATGGATTGATTTCTAGTGTCATTCATTCTATTGTGGTACACCCCAAGCCATAGGAAGTTTCTCTCTGTAACATAATTGGTGACTCCACTGGGGATGTTGCTTGTTTTTCTTTGGGGTTTGGGGGCACAATGTGCTTGCCTTTCTCTTGGTTTCTCCCCATTTCTATGTTGCATTTAGCAATATGTTAATCCATGTCACATGCCCCAATTTGCAAAACATTTTATGTTTTAAGAAACATTTTGATATATTTTATTATAAAGTTTGTAATTAATGACCAAGTGGGGTCAAGGATAATTGAATGTAATTGTTGAATATTTAATTAATAAATAAATGAAAGATGATACAATAGCTTAGGGAAGCTGTTTAATGAATGTTTTACTGGTCACTTGGTGGAGAAGTCTGGGTTGAGAGTAGATTGACACTTGGCAGCATCCTCAAACTACTTCTAGCTGTTGCAAGTGGTAACTTCCCTATTTTTGTGGTCATGTTCCCCAAGAAACTGGAACAAGAGTAGGTGGCTCACTAAGTGAAAATTGACCCAAAAGACCTAGAAATTATAATAAAACTCCCCATTGAAGACAGATGAGGATGCTCATTCTGGACTTGTGAATATTCTGAGTGAATTAAGTGCACAAGAAAATTTGATGGAGGGGACTACCTGAAGTATGTTTTGAGTGGAAAAGTGCTCAAGACCTAAGCTAGTGCAGCTATTCTAAGTTGAGTTCATACTATTGCATGCAGAACTGACTTACTACTAAACACTCAGTAGAGTTGCAGAGGATTACTAAACTACATCTCTCACCCAGTACTTCTACCAGGTGGACCAGGAGACAAGCTTGGGGGTCCTGACAATTGCAGTCCAGCTTTTATCCAGGATTTGGTTGGGTGGAACAAGTTCCTTAAGTTGTTGTCACCTCATCTACTTTTCCAAGTTCTACTTGATTTATCTAGCTATCTAATTTTTTATGGTTATCTAAAAAGTTTGAGTTAAGCAATGAAATGCTATGCTTATGTTCTATTGCTGCTAGGGTTACTTAAAATAAATACTTTCACTATAGAAAGATTGTGAAATACTGGATTAGATAGATTTGGGTAAATGACTGGAAATTATAGTTTAACTCATAGATAGAAAGAAAATACCTAACATTTATTTTTCCACACGTTTCATAAAGGTAGTACTCTAGTATAGTAGGTTAGATTAACTTCAAATAAAAAAAATGAATGAAGTATACGTGAATGTGATTTATTACTTTCCACAATTTTTCCTAATAGTTGTTTAGCTGTATGTTTTTCCTTTCTATATAGAATTTTTACTTAGATAAAGTATTATGTAACAATATAGACAAATCTGTCTTTAGGAAATTTTTAAAGATATAAATATACTTAATCTGTGTACGTACTTACACAGTAGATAGGTTATTTACTATCATAATTAACACTATAATAACTAACAGACATTATAAGAACAAAAATTAAATAGGTAGGAAACAGTAAATAAGACTAAATATTTACTGTGATATTTTATCTAAGTAACATAAAAATCAGAATAACATTATATTCAAATAATAACAATGCTTTTAAACTAATAAAAAAGTTAGGGTTTTATAAATAAAACCTAATTAAAAGAAACTGTAAATTTAAAATAACATTACCACCTTAGGGGTTAATATTTAATTCTTAAAACAAATTAAAGCTTACATACTGTGTTTGTATAACCATAACATTTATTAAATGATTATAGGAAAGCTATTACATCCTCTCCAAAGAACAACATTACAGTTATTGGATAATTATAAACAACAAATAAATAAAAACCCTTCAATATATTTCAAACAAGAAACAATAAAGATTTAAGAGGTGTTATTTACTCCTCATTCTTTTATCTTTACTGACAGTAATAATCAAGATATGGTCTAAAAAAAACCACTCTCTAAATATATAAATTCAATTTTACACATAAGTAAAATAAACATTATTTTATTGTAGCAATAACCTTTGTTAGGTTAAATTCAAAAAGAATAAGCCAGAACAGTTAACAGTATAAGCCTGCCTTTAACATTTTAAAAATCGCAGTAAATATAAATATGTATTATAAAAAATATAAGTTACAAAACAGTAATATTTGGGCTTATCCAAGCTTTAGGTTACAACTAAAATTTGAACTGAATTTATTAGTACGGCCCTATGGCCTTGTTACAATTAGAATCACGGCTTAAAAGCCTGTTTTAAAACAACATAAAATTTAAATTAATTAATAAACTACAACTGAAAAGGCCATGATCTCTCAAAGTCTCGGCTATGAAAACCCTAAGCCTCTAACACTAAACAACCATGAGGGCTTTAATAAACTAAACCAAATATAAAAGTATCGGCCTCTTGGCCTCCCAAAATTTTGTTACATTATAGAGTATCCATGACCGAGAGAAACAAACCAGAATCCAAGAAACTGAACCAACTCATTTTAAATAGCATACACCACTGCAGGAGAAACCTCAGCGAAACTGAGGCTTACCAGAAGAAACTCTATGGTCGATCCCCCTTCACTTAGTATCTTTCAACTTAGGATTTTTATTTCGGGTGGGAGCCTGCAAAAGGAAAGAACCACAATTTTTATTTAAACCCTCTGTCAGTAGTGAAAATAATTAACCTTAGAAATGCAAGTTTGGACAAAATATAAAAGAATTCATACATGGGTTTATTTCCTTGTCTTCACTGTCAAAAAGACGGTTATTTCAAACCCTAGCCACCACAAAAAGTGTAACAAGCTTCAAAGGAGTATTGATAGAGGAGAACACACAACATATACTGTGTAAGGCTGATACTAGAACCTCGGTAATACAGAGTCGAGCTACATTAAAGACCAAGCTGTGAAGATATTTTCACCCTTTACACCACTTGATTACGCAACTAATTAGCTCAAGCCACACAGTGACAAACCAGGAGTCATGCTCACCTCACCAACTCTCCAATGCACCAAAGTATGAAGAGTAACTCTCACGCAAGCGAGTTAACAACGACCAAAGGGGTTCTTGCAGTGCACGAAGCTACAAACACGTAAATCCTCTAGTGCAGAAGAACTAAGTTGGGCACAAAGGAATCTTGTAACAAATAGATTAAGGTTTGACAAAAAATCCTTGCAGCCATGAGACTAGAATTAGATACAGGCTTTAAACTAAGAATAGAATGATGGAAGTTAAACGAACAAGTTTTAGCAGTAGTGAGTTGGAAAAGTAACTGAGCTAAGTTTAGTTTACTGAAATTACTTGTATTCTAGTAACTATGAAGAACATAAACAATAAGATACATGATACCTCTTTTACAGCTCAAAGCCGTAAAAAAAATAAATTAACTAGCATTTTATTATATGCAAGTTGAGATAATAATCTTGATCTGGAAAATTGGTAACGAACTTCTTACCTGAGAAATACCTGTGAAAGAAACATCACTTCACTGCATTAGCTATAAGCTAAGTAAGCCTCGATCTCAACTGAATTTCCTTCCTACTTTCTTAAGACAGTAAAACAAACTTAGTACTAGAATTTAAACATATGTTTCAATTCTTGATATTCCAAATCATAACTTGTTATATCAAATCCTTAACTTGGGTTTACGAAAACAAACTGATAAGTATACAAGACTAGAGATTAACAAAATATTCAGTTCTAGTTAAAATACTGTTCAAGTACCGTTAGCGGTTAAATAGTCCCTAGGAAGTGATGTCTATATACATTTTATGTTACATGAAAATTTTTAAATTTCTACAATTTTTTTGAGTATTATAGGTCTCTCCCCATTTCCATGTTGCATTTAGTAGTATGTTAATCCATTAACACTCCCCTATAGTAGTTTGACCCTTGGACTACTTTTTACCACTTTCTTCTCTGTATACATAGATTTTTGGCTAAAAGTCGCGTACATACACAGGTTATTAGCCAAAAGTCGCGTATACACGCAATGTTTTGGCCAAAATTCTTGTATACATGCAAGTTTTGGGCCAAAAGTCACGTACATACACTACTGTCCTTTGAACAGTTGCATACATCCTCCTTTTTTGTTTAGTTTGATGTGGGAAGTTGCTGGGTGCATTGTGAGTGTGGTTGGGTCTTCCTGGGCACCGATGTTGTCTGTTGACTATTTCTTTTGTGACTAGAGACCGCTTTTTCGTTGATTTTTCTTTTAAGTAGTTCTAGTCATTTATCTCCTTTTTTGTTTTTCCATTAGTGCATTAATAATTTTGTCTTAGTGTCTTGCTTGGCTTGTGGTTGATGCTTACTGCAGAGACTGGGGATTTTAATGAATTTTATTGCATTTTCATTCTTTTATATTGAAAAATACAAAATAGTTGCATTCTTACTTGCATCTCACATATGTATTTAAGGAGCTACTAGAATTGGATTTCTTGGATGAGAGTTGTGTTTAGTATTTCATATAGGAAGGATTGCATTGGCATTCAGAAGGGAATGAATATTTTTTCATTTCATGTAGTGGCATACCCCTTTTTTCACATTGAAATACAAAATTGCACTTGGCATTGTTTGTTAGGCGTGGAAATTTACTTTCACTGCTGAATCATAAGTTATAACATCATTAGTTACATGGTCATTTCCAATTGAGTAATCATAGCCACTAAAATCAACATTTAATTTAAAAGGAATTACACATTTTTCTTTGATAGGGTATGTCAACAAGATTAGGATATAGAGTCTTCAAATAGTTCATTGTGAGTTAATTCTACAAGACTACTAAACAAAAAAAGTAAGTGTCTTTCCAGGTGAGTGTAATTAGTGTTCTTAGGAGGCTCCTCTTACACAGGAGTTAAGCATGAGGCATTGTACACGATTGTGGTTTGGATAGCCCTTGGCCACTTTCTTTGAGCGCCAGAGATATTTCCAGGATCTTATTTGTATCCGTGGGCTTTTGAGGTGCTAGTTAGTGCTTTCGAGCTTCGGTATTTGCTACCATTCCCATATGGTATATCCTTCCTGTGACTATTCCCCTGAGCATTGGTTATATTGGGGTGACCTTAGTTGCTTTACCTAGGTATCACAGGGGGTACTTGCAAAGGTTATTCTATGATTTTCCTAGCAAGGAAGGGGTCAGAAAACACAGTCGCTTTATGCGTTGAAGCTAAGGGACACTATAATTGGTTACACACCTCTACTTGTAGTGTATGGGAGTTTCAGGCCTCTCCTAAGCAAGACATACCTGTTACATTCGGGAGCTCATTTATCCTCCCTCTGTCTTGTCTACATTTGGTTTTAGATTTTATTACGAGTATGCTCTTTTTGTGATAGTTGGATTTAGGGATCTCAGTTACTTGATTATATTTATGTTCTCTTGAGTTCAGGTCTTTTTATGTTCACCATTCCTGATATCACTACTAGTAACCCGTCACCCACTCCAGGTCCTATTGTGGACCTTGGTGTTGGACTGGGGGGCACCACATCCCCTTACCTTGCTCATAGATTTAGGTGTGGTCATATTCCATCCTCTACTCCATTTGCAGAGGATTTTCACTCACTTCCTCTGGTATTAACACAAGTGTTCACCCTCATGGGGGTGGTAGTGGATACGTGAACATTGGGTCTACACCTTACTTTCCTTATTATGTCCCATCATCCATCGCATCATTTCCTTTGAATGTAGTTGTCATGATCAGTCCTCCCTACACCCTATAGCTTGCAATATTTAATGATTGTTTCCAATTGTTTTGGACTAATATTTGTGTCATGTACGATCCATTTTTTGTACACTCTCGTTGATGCTTTGACCTATTCCTGCCCATCACAGGTATAATTTCTAACTGGCATATAGGTTAGGACTTCACATCCGCTTGCATTAGGCATTTCCTTATGACCATTTCACCTTGACTATAGGTACAAATCCACTTCATGATGTCACAGAACCTTCATACTGCTATTTAGAAGTGACATTATGTGAGTGGTAGATCTTTCCTATGCATGGTTTCCCTAGTTAGATCCCATTTTGCAATTTGGTACCCATGCTGAGATTTATGCTTTAGGTTTGGGAGTCCCTTATAATTCCACCATGTCCTTGAGCAAGACCTTCATACTCCTCTTGATCTTTATGATATCCATTCCCCACAGGGACTCCCTTCATTGGCTTTCTGCTTCAGAGCTATAATCCATGTATCTTGATCTTGTCTCAATCCTAGACAAGTAGAGCCTTTTACACATCCTTCGCAGCTTGATCATCCCTTACCGGGAGGAGACCTTCCCTCACTGTCCTTTTTCTGCACATGCTTCCTTGCATTGAGCATAGGTATGTTCCACTGATTGGAACTAGTTTTCTTTCCCGTGAAACTCGTCTCCTCCTAGTTGTATACTATAAACACTTGTATTCTTTTTCAATCTTTTCAAACTAAAAAATTCCAAAAAAATAAAAAAACATAAAAATTCAGACAGGAAATGATATTATTTTGGCATTTGTCGAGTCATGTCACCTTTCAATAGAGCACTGTATATCACATCTAGTGGTTGGGTTGTTAGTATGACTTCAGGAGTTGTACTCATTACTCTGATTTTTTCTCCACCAAATGGTTATTCTTCCAGTCCCTATGGATCCTCTCTTGATGCCTCCTGTGCCGAAGAGATGTCCCAGTTTGCATATCGAGTATATGATTCCTACATTTAGTCACTGTTTTCCTTATGCTCTTGTTCGAAGGAGGTTTAGCCCGAGTCGGCCATTCCTCTGTTATATTGACTTTGCATGTCAGTCATTCCTAGTACAATTACTGGTTTTTGCACATCTTGTTCATTTAGTTCTTCCACATTATCCATTTTTTCTGACTAGCTCGTGTTGGTTGATGGGGTATGTCGTAATTCCCTCCTTCCAGTGGATTCCATTCCATCGAATTCATATCATTTATTATGGAATAGGAGTCTAGATTCCATTTGAGTTCCTTGATATTTATAGTCATTAGTGGTAGGTTCTCTCTCCATTGACAGTCTTGGGAATACATCAATGTCTCCTGATCGATGGATTCTTTCAATTGTTTAACCTCAACACATCTATTCACACTTGTGGGATTTCACTCTATACCTTGATTCCCATTATCATTATTGGTGAGATATATCGCATCTATTAACGGTATATATCAATGGCTGGTAATCAGACGATGGAGTATCATGTTCGACCTCAACAACTTTATTCACATGATACTACATGTGCTCATAGAGGTTTGCATAGAAGACCTCTGAGATTGGTGGAATCCTACATATGCTACCTCCTTGATCATGCCAGTATTCATGAGATGTCAACTCTTGTGACTAGATTTCAGTGTATTATCCGATATCTTCATTCATTATAGATATATTTATTCATTGTATATTGTACGTGGAGATGACCACATGTGACATTTGTATATCATCCCTATTCATGGCCATTGTATTCTTATGTATCTGAGACTGTTGTATGTATGTTTGCAGTCATATGCAGAGATTTATCATTGTATTGTACTAATGGGCGGCTAGTTCTTCCACCTAGGTCTTTGTTACTCCACTTCTGGGATGGATATAATGTATTTTGGCCATCATGATACCCCTCTGATCTCACACATTAGGGGGCATCTGTTATAGATTATTTTACCACACTTGGTAGATCACATATTTATGGCCTTCCATGTCCCTCTGCAAACTCCTTGGACCCCCTTTTCTCATATTATACTTTGATGTCCCAATAACTACCAATAAAACACATGTTTATGTGTATACACAACTTTTAAAGCAATACCCACTTGTACACAAATATTTTGAGCCAAAACCCATGTACATCGGGAAATGTGCATAAATCCAAAAGTTTTTGTAGTTTTCCTCATAGAGTCTCGAATAAATTGACTCTTGGCCCTCCATATGCCTTGCGAATGCTCGGACTCGACCCTCCATTTCCTATTTGGAGTGCTATATATTGAGCCTCTTGGATACATTGAAGGAGAAGAAATTGGAGAGAAAGGAAACTCTAGTTCACTGTTTCCTCACTTGTTTATGCTTGAGTCTGCATCCTTTTGTCCTTTGGAGCATACAGTGCTGCTCTTCCCAAGATTTCCTTTGAATTGTGAGCTTTCCATTGAGATATGGAGGATACAATTGGTGGAGGCCCATAGGGAGGACTCGGTTTATTGTTTTTGAAGAAGTGCCAGCAGAGTTTGGAACTATTGTATCTATGTTTTATTAATAGAAATGTCCATTTCCTATCCAATACATGTGCATAAATATGAATATTGTATCCATGGATGTATTTATTCGCTTATACATGATTGTTTATATTGTTGAAATATTGTAACTTCGAAGAATATTCTATATGTATCTTTTTGTGGTCCCCGATGGTCCTACCGGGAGAACCACTTGTATTACATTGTACCCCAATGCTCCTAATCGAAATAACTAATAAGATTCATGAGGTAGTCCCCTCTAATTGTAAAGGTGGGTCATCAGCACCCCAGTGTGGTTACTTGATCCTACATGTGTAACTCGAGCCTACATGTCAAATGAGTTAACTTAAGTGAATGGATGAATATAAATAGAGGTGTAGTGCTCCTCATTTGAGACACACACACTCTCACTTGTGTAGTGCATTAGTGGAGAAGAGAAGTAGCTGGAGAAGGAGGAGGATCGGGCTTTGATCTCCTTATTGGTTTTATCTTTTATCTTTTTGGGGCATCTATATTGAGGAAGCTTTTGCTGGGTTTTTCCCTTTAGGGTTTTCCAAGGATAAATCTGTGTGTTCCTTTTTTATGGTTGTGCTTTTCTATCTTTCAGCGATCCTGTTTATAGGATTTTGTCATGAAAAATGAAATGAAATACTGATGTCTTAGCTAAGCATATGAAAATTTAACATGGTATCAGAGCCACCCTGAAAAGAAGACATTGTGCAGCTACAAAATCTAGGGATTCTTAATTTTTGGTTCTCTCTCCACAATTGATCAGCAAAATAAGGCTATCTTGACTCTCCATTGAAGGGCACATCTTTCTGTTGAAGCGGAATTCGATTCCAAGCATTTTCAGTTTTCGGTGCGGGAAATTAGGGCTTCTTGCATAAGAAGAATTTTTTAGTGATCCCAGCATATGATTTATCTCCTCATCAAAATCAAAGTCTAGAGACCTAGATCAAGGTTTTTGGTTGGGTGAAACTCTGGGAAAGTCAAACCCTAGTTTGACCCCGAGCTAGAAAAACCCTCAATACTAAAACTGCTACGTTTTGGTACATTCGCTATATCCTGATATTGGAGAAGGTTCAGGATCTGAAAATTGTAGAGGCCACATATAAAATCCTGATGTACACTGTACCCAAAATTCAGCCTCTGATCTTCTATATTTTGGGAGATATGATCCCTCCAAGTTAGGGTTCTAGCCTCTTCTAGAATTCATCCCTAAACAGGACACCTGGGGAACATTGCTATAGCTTGGGATACAGAGGTCCAAATTGAATTCCTGAAGATTTTCCAGAAATATTATGGATTGTACCTTTTATTATCTGAATTTCAAAACCATAATATGAAACAGTGACACGTGGCAGTCCATACAACTTCGCTGTCTTGAACAGTCCTGTAACAGGTCACCGTGGTAAAATGATAATAAATCCCAATTGGTGAAACCAATTCTAATGAAACATATGGTTTTGGATCAGGGACATGCGAGGTTACCTCAGTGAGAAATTTCAGACACATAGGAGTAGTAATTTTGGAGATATCACAGAAACAGTGACAGGAATTTCTGCAGAAGAAATTGGAAAACTAGGGCTTCCTATTCTGGGAGCTTTCCTCCACTGTTTTCAGAAAAGGATTACATTAGATAGATCCATTTTAAGATATATATCTTTATATACAATAATATCTTAAATATACCAAGTTTTTAAAATTAGGGTTTCTCTGAAAAACCCTAAATCAGCTAGCTCTGGAAGCAGGACGGACACCTCAAATCGGTAAGATCTAATCTTTTGCTATTTGCATTTGAGGTTCTCATTTCAAAGTGATATGTCACATCATCTTGATGATAAGCTTGGTAAAGTTAACAACTTCCAAGCATGGAATTGTATGATCTCTCTAAAGAAAATGAATTGGACACCTACATAAGTAGAGACGTTCCAGTTCCATACGGAGATGAGGCTCAAAGCCTTACACAAGAAGAACTTGATCAAGGCCAAGAAGATCATTGTTGATTCATTCACGGATCAAATTGTACCACAAGTGTCTTCCATAAAGACACCAAATATGTTTGATTCATTGATCAATCTATTTGAAGATAAGAACTTAAATCAGAAGATGGCTTTGAGAAAACAGTTGAAGAATGTGAAGATCCAGAATGCAGAACAACTTGAAGCAGTAGAAGAAGAAGTGGAGATTGCAGAAGTGGTGATAGCCACCTTGAATGGCCTCCAAGGATCATGGGATTCTTGCAAAGAATGTATTCCAGAAGGAAGTAATTGCTTTCAGCTCGACTCATAAGAAGAGAAGAAGAATATGGGAGCAATTGAAGATCAAGCTATCACCATTCAAAGAAGATCCCTCAAGCGATGAGGAATATGAAGAACTCAATTCTTGTCATTTGGATAAGAAATGATGATTTCATGAATGAAGAAGATGATAAAGAAGAATGATCAAGATGGAGTCTACCCACAAAACAAATAAAAGATAAGTATTCAATTGTCATTTCACGATATTGTTTTGTTATACATTTGATTATATTCAGTTGATGTGTTATGCATGATAGATTGTTTGCATTAATAACTGTATACTACTAATATGCATGTGATGGGTAAGTAGCTCATGGTGCTATACAACTCTCCATTTCTACTTATCAAACCTCTTTGCTGACATATTGGATTAGTGCACAATCTCAATAATGTCATGGTGGAGATGGAAGGCATCTAGAAAGTTTATGTGAGATATGGATGAATGTTATATTGACTAAATAGTTGCATGATGCATAAGAATTTGTTGTTATACATATGTTTTATGAAATAGTTCTAACCATGCAACTGGTGCATTTGAATTGTAGGAAAGGTCATGTACAACCTCCTACAAGAAAAGAAGGATGAGACTTGTTCCAAAGAACAAGTGATGACAATTCAAGATTCACTCCAATAAACATGAATCTGAAGCTCCCAGGGTTAGAGACACCATGACGGAAGAAAGAGTTTTAGAGAGTGGTAGATCCACCTTGAAGGATGAAGACCACCATGGGTACAAGAGATAACTCAAGATGAAGAAAAGAATGCTATGAAAGAAGCTATGATCAAAGAATAACAGTTGATCATGGGGAATGATGTATACGATATGATGGAACAAGTGTACAAAGCAAGGTTCATGATTCTCCCTAGAAAGAATAGACTATGACATGACATACTCTATTGACCAGTATATATCAAGCATAGAACCACCTATACAGAATGAGGAGGGAATATGATACTCCACTTCAGGGGGAGTGACTACAGAAAATTATATCTGAGTTCGACATGGTACGACATGATGGATAGATTTGTGATGGATCGAGACTTTACCAAGAGTAAAGTGGGTTCCAACCTTCAAGGTTGAATGCAGAAGACTAGGATATGTTGATGACCTGAGAAGACAAACTCATAGAATATGTTATGATACTATAATGATGTTTGGGATATAGTACTCAAACCAGAAAGCAATAATGTGGTATCTTCCAAATGGATTTGCAAGATAAGATATGTTGCTGATAGAAGTAAGGTAAGAGTTGTGGCTAGAGGTTTCTATCAGAAAGAGGGAATTAATTATGAAGAGACACTTACTCCAGGAAGCAAGGTACACTTCCTTCAAAACTATCATGGTAGTTTCTTCCATGATGAAGTAAAAACAATCCTTCCTTAATGGTATGATTGAGGAAGAGTTTTACATCGAATAGTCATGAGGATTTGAAGTTGAAGACAGATGGAATCAAGTATGCAAGTTGAAGAAGGCCCTCTATGGCCTGAAGCAAGCTCCTAGAGCTTGGTATGGAAGAATAGATAGTTTCTTGATGAGCATGGGCTTTGCCAAGAGTAAATTTGATCCTAACCTTTCCTACAAGGTTGTAGAAGATGTACCTATCATTCTATTACTATATGTGGATGACTTATTCTTGACAGGGAATGAGAAACAGATCATGGAAAGCAAGAAGAAATTAGCAGAATAATTTGAGATGAAAGACCTTGGGTTAATGCATTATTTCCTAGGTCTGGAAGTATGGAAAAGTTAAGAAGGAATATTTCTCAACCAGGGAAAGTATGTGGTAGAGATATTGAAGAGATTCAATATATTGGAATGCAAAGTCATGGCCACACCCATGGACTCCAACCTGAAGCTGTTAGCTGATGACTCATTAGAGTTAGTGGATGTGACTCACTACAGATCATTGGGTCATTGATGTACTTAACAAATACCAGACCAAACATTTGTTTTGCTGTGAACAACTTAAGTCAATATCTTGTTCAACCAAGACGGGTTCACCTAGTAGCTGCAAAACATGTGATGAGATATCTGAAAGGGACTATAGAATTTGGTCTATACTATGATGGTAGCCATGAATATAGATTGTATGGCTACACAGATACAGATTGGGATGGAAGTATCTCAAACAGGAAAATCACATCGGGTATATGCTTTTGTTTGAGGTTTGTTATGAGTTCATGGTTTAGCAGGAAACAGTCCAGTGTTTCTCTTAGCACGGTTGAAGCAGAATACATAGCAGATTGCTCTACTAAGTTGCGAAGCCATATGGCTTCAGAAGCTGATATTAGGTCTCTTTGACCTGAAGATGGACACTACAATGATTCTATGTGATAACCATAGTTGTGATGACAAAGAACCATGTGTTCCGACGTAACACGTAGAAATCCGGTATTTCTATATACAAGATAAGATGCAAATGATGATACTATAGATGTAGATGATGGTGATTCAGTATTTCTATACTGAATATAGATATGATGTTGATGTATATGTAACTTCAGAATGTATTCTTATATGTATTTTATATATTGTAACCCGATGTTTATTCCGGGATGTTTCTATTATGTATTTGAGTCA
>LPNX011064333.1:3053-18027 GCA_001517045.1 Pseudotsuga menziesii
TATGCTTTTTGGATTTTATCCTCTTTTAATGAGAGTCTTCATGCATGCCTTTCTTACTGAATTTTAATTCAGGATCCTCTATCCCATAGTGCCCTTTTGTGTGANGTTTTATGGAGATTTCCCTAACACTTCCATTGCATGAGTTGAACTTATTTTTCCTTAATGGGAATAGAACCTAGGATTTTTTTACCCTCTATAATTTCTTATAAGATCTTTCCTTTTAATGAGGCCAATTTTAAGACACTATGAGTAGCTTGGGGGAGTTCTCCAGTAATCCAAAATTGCATAAATTGCCACTACGACCCTTGTTTCTTAGCCACTGTCTCTTTAAAAGGGAAGATCATCAAGGACCTATTCTTTTAACAAAAAATAGAATAGCTACCAAGGAATCAAATGAACGATAATTCAAACATGCATAATGTGTACAAAATCACAATTGAAAGACTCAAGGAACTGATTCCTATTTCTTTGTCCTTGAATCTTGATGTTGAGACCTTCCTCCACTGGTGGAAGGATTGAAAGTGGAAAGACTCCATTTTTTTCTACAATGATAAGCCAGTAAATGCTTAATAGTTCTCTCAAGTGACACTGCAATGTGACCCCAGACTAATTAAAGATCAAGGCTTTAGTCAAAGTCTTCAACCTAGTAATATGGACTCAAGTCCATCCACAAGACACCCACCAGACCTTAGAAAGTTTGTTTCGTACCATGCTTGGCTTATGATTGGCTAGCCTCAAGGCATCAATATTCTATTTGAATCTTGCTACTCCCCTAGGTTTACTTTGTATGACCTTAGGGTATAAAGTATCTCATTGGATTACCCTGCTCAATTAAGCATATTTTTTGTTATTGCAAAAAAGCTCGAAGGTAGAGTAAATATTTGTATGATCATTTCATCATTTAGTCTCTTGGAAATTTGCTTTGTTAGGAGATGAAACCCCTTAAACTACTAGTTTTATTGTAGCTTGGGATATTATCCAAACAACCAACTCTACAAAGTCGTCTCTTAAAATGTTCGGGGGTTGAAAAACCACATAAGAGAAAACTATGGTTAAAAAGGTTAGAAATTTCGTTTTTTATTGATATTAAAAAGGTTTTAGGTTTAATTTTATTTGTTTTATTTACTTTAATCCCAGGATTTGACTTGGTGATATAGACTCAAGGTTGTTGGGCCTAGGGACAAAAAGGTAGAATTCAGTTAGAATTCTGCGTAAGTATGGAAAAGAGCAGAAGAAGAAGAAGGACCTGCGACAGAAGCAATGACATAAAAGTAAGAAGAGAAAGGAAGTTGCGACAGACGCAATGAAAGGATGGAAGAAGACAGACGAGGTGCAACAGAAGAGGAATCTGCATCAGAAGAGGAAGTCACGCCAAAAGGAAGGAGCGTGACAAGGGAAGGAGCAACGGAATAATAGTATCAAAATGCGTGTAAGCAGCATAACAACTGGAAAATGACAGTAAGGCGTAATGGTTAGAAAGTGATAGGAATTAAAGATCGTGGGTACGAGCTCAGCTAAAAGCGGTGGAAATCGCACGTATGAAGGTATCTTTGTAAATCAGGCCATTAGTTCCTCCCATTAGGTGTTACTAGAATAGGAAAGACAACCTATTGGTTGGATATAGGAAGTTGACTGAGAAAGCGACATATAACGAGTCTGTAATGCGTCTATAATGAGTGTGTAATAAGTCTATAAAAGAAGGAACCCAAGTTGTATGCGGGTTAGACGATAGTAGACTCTAGTTAGACTCTCATTGGAGCTTTTGGACTGTTGATAGCTCTGTATTGTTGTCTGTTAGTATTGTTGAGTGCATATGAGTTGAAGGATCTATAGGTGAGTGCACAGAAGAGTAGGAAGGGTTGAGTTGATCTAGGTTGTGTGTGGATCATTAGTAGAGCTAAGTAGGAAGAGAGCAGAGAGAAGATCAGAGAGCATGAGAGGAATGAAGAGTCTGTAAAGATAGTGAAGAAGATCTAGAACAGAGTATGGAGCTTAGTGCGCAAACGAAAGGTGCATATATTTCCTCATGTTAGATGAAGAGCACCTTTGTGGTTTTTGCCCGGATGGGCTTCCACGTTATATTTTTGTGTATGTGTGTGAATGATGAATGTGTTTGAGTTATCTCTGTAATTGTTGCATTAAATGAACGATTGTAGATTTGCTTATAATTGAATATATGTATATCAGTCGCATTATATTAGTTGAATACGATCATGCTGCATAGAGATTGTTGATATAATAAGTTGCATAAGAGAAGTGGGTCGCAGTCTAACGGTTCACGGTGCACATAAATAATCCACCCAAAGACTTTGTTGAGAACCTTGGTAAAGGGCCAAGGTACCAGAAATTCCCCCACCCAACTATGGAAACATGGTTTTGGCAGTTACCCATCAAAGAGATATATCTTGGGCTTTATTGAACTGAACATAAGGGACTGAACCCGGATCAGGATCCTTGGAGGAGGGAGAAAAGCCAACAAATGGTTCTGTTGTCGGGACCCTAATAATTGTGGTGAGGGATATGTTGTGGGAACAAAAAAAACTTGAGATCCAAGTTTGGGAGGATTTCAAAGCGTTAGAATTCACACGAGAAGAAAGAGAAAGATCTTGGTGGAACCCAACAAAATGGTTGGGCCAGTACATCTATACAGACATCCACAAGATTTTATTTCTAATTTTCCCATTGTGTTGCATGAGTTGTTGTCTAAGTTATCAACCCAACAAAGAAATTTCCAAGGAGGAGAACCAAAGGAGTGGAATCCTCAGTTGATTGAGCAACTGGAAGGAGTAACAAACCCTTTGTTGAGGGCTGTGGATTTTGGATAGACAATATATTGAAGGGATACATTACTGAGTTTGTTGTTGAAACAATAACCTAATACAGTGAGGTAGAGCGATTTTTTTTTCCAAGGACCACGTGGTAGATATTTGTCATCTTTGAAGACATGGATAAAAATGCTTGTCTGTGAAAAAGGCATTCCGCGAATGTGACAAGACTGTGTATAAAAAGAGTAGGTATGCCGCAGCAGAACTCTGTGGAAAATTACACACCCTGAATTGAAATGTTCCCAGGGGATAGGGGAACTAAACTAGAGTCTAGATGCTTAAGAAGTGGAAGAAGATTTAGATATGGCAAGTGAAGAAAGACTATGTTAGGAAGAGGGAGTTGCAACACAAAAAGAGAAGAAGAAGGCTATGAGCTTGCGTTGTACTCCGACAAAGGGTCTTGTGACGAAGAAGAAGAGTATCATCCAATCTCTGAAGGAGATGAAGGATCAGAAGAGTCAATTGAAGCTCCATATAGAGAACGTGGTTATAACTCGCCTACAACACCCCAAACATCGCTAGAGTAAATACAATGGTTGGAGCTAACATCAAGCTACCAATATTTAATGAAAATGGTTTGGAGGACCCAGAACAAAATTGGTTCCTTTGTGAAGCGGTGTGTACTGTGCGACAGATTCAGGATGAGAATATCAAGAAAGTACAGATGATCACGACTCTGCGAGGTCGTGCGCTTGACTGGTACATGAAATTTTCCATAGTGTTAGTAGGAGTTGTCTAGAAAATGCTCAATGAGATTCGAATGGGCATGATATATGAGTTTAGGAAGCCAAAGTATGAATCACAATGCATTACTAAGATCAAAGAAATTAAGCAGCTACCGATAGAGTATGTCTGAGACATTGACCAGAGATTTAAAACATTAATGGCCAAAGTAAGCTTCCAGATATCGGACCTACAACGTAAGGAGTGGTTCATTGCTCCCTTGTTGCCGCACATCCAAACCCCGTTGATGCAACAAAATATCGTGTCGCAGATAGAAGCTCTGGAGATAGCAATGAAGCTAGAATCCTCGCCGATTGGAGATAGCGACACAGGAATGATGCAAATTCAGTAGCAACTGGCCAACCTTACGGTGCAACTCCGGGACATTAAGAGAGGAAAGGAAGTTCAAGAAGAACTATGGTGTACAAGATGCAGAACAAATGGACACCGTAAAGACAATTTCTCGACGCTCATGAACTACGTTGCAGCAGGAGTGCTGAACCCGATAAACATCCAAGGGATGCCTTGGTGTAGAATATGCCAGACTAGGGGCCACAAGTCCTAAGAATGTCTGTATTTACAGAAGATTGTAAGCACACCAGCTAATATGTACTGTAAATTTTGTAAATCAATAGGCCATGATGAAAAAGACTGCAGAGCACTTCAACTGCTGCAGGAAAAGACGGTGGATACCTATTAAATGAAAAATGATGAGCAGATGCACGCTGAATGAGGGCAACCTCGGTATTAGCCTGTTCAATATCCACCGCCGCAATATCAACAACCACAATATCCTCGACCGTAATACTAGCAAAATCTGTATCCACAACAACAACAATACCCTCAACAAATGGGGGTGGAAATTTTTGAGGCCGATGACAACAACAAGGAGGACGAGGATTTGGTCATGGAAGAGGCCAAGTCATATGTTATAACTGTGGGAAACTAGGACATTTTGCTTGAGATTTCCAAACTCCTACAAAAAATTGTACATATTGTAAAGATTTTGATCACACTGTTGAACAATGTCCGCAACTAATTGCAAAATGGCAGGCTCAAACTATCATAAATCCCAATCTGATGTAGAATCAAAATCCAAACCCCAACTAGAACATTCAAATGATTTCTGTCAAGCCGAGAGAACATCACATTATTGTGCTTACAAGAGGAGTTGTTGCGACAAGGGCATACCATAATACACAACATGGGAAACCGTGGGTGAGACCTGCAACACAAAAGAAAGCCCCGCTAGATGTCCAAAAGGAGAAAGAAGTATTCTTGGTGTGCGATAAGAGTGTGTCTGATGCTAATCAACTGTCAACATCTGGACAAATCAAGACCATGCCCGAACGATTTGAACAACTAATTAGGAAGAAACCAATGAAAATTTTTAGTAAGCTTAAAGATTTTTTCAAAAGTTGTTTAGCACCAATCAATGATAAATATGTTGTCGCAAAACTGTAAATACTGATAGAAGAAACTCCAGATGACATGCGACTTGAAAAAAGAGTTAAGCATATCGGGAAGAGACTAAAAATAGACTGAGAACTATGAATGACTACGTAGATAGGAGACTATGATATGGATTATATCATATTAGATTTGGGCTCGAATGTTAACATTTTGACAAGACAAACATGGGAGAGCATGAATAAACTGCGACTGGACTGGTCTCCCATTCAACTAAGGCTTGCGAACCAGTCGAAGGTTCTACCAGTTGGTAGATTAACTCAAGTGCCTATAGAAGTTGAAGGCTTAAGAACATATGCAAACTTTGAAGTAATCGACATCATCGATGACACAAATCCATACTCTACACTTCTGGGAATCGACTGGGCGATAAACAACCAAACCATTATAAATTTCAATAAAATGATCTTATCATTTGAAGATTTTGAATTAAGGGTGGTCGCGCCAATTGATTTGCTTGAAGGGCAGAGATATGTTGAGCCTGTAAATAGTGAAGGTCAAGGAAATTACCTAGATCATTTGTATAATATCATGTCTTCAAGAGAAGTTTATATAAATCCAACAACTAATGGAAAACTAAGTTGGCAAAGTGTAAGTTCTGGTACATCCGATTCAAGTGATGCCCTAGAAAATTGGCAAAATAGGTTACATGAAGTCTCCATGAGAAGATGTGTAAGAATCACAAGGTCTGTCCGAAGGGTAGGAGCTGAAGCAAGCGAGTTGCCTACATATGAAGGGTTACCCAACCTTGCGTCTTTTTTTGTGGAGTTTGAAGAAAACATTACATAATCACAATGATTGTTTACCTTGGACTTTGTGTTGAAACCTTCGTCTGCCAGATGGTGGGGTACACATAAACAATCTATCTCCGAATGGCCACAGTGTAGAAGATTAATGGTGATCAGATTTGTAGAACATATCAATTATTCTGATAAGAAGTATACATGACTGACAAATCCTGTGTAGCATATTGAGCATTGTCGTAGGAAATGACAAGAATATCCGCGACAGGAGTGGGTTCATTGATTTATCCACACATTGCAAATGATACTAAGAAATTGGTACACATTAGTGCAACTACGAAGAGGAACTGTCGAATGGGAAAGTTTAGTTACAAGCTTCACCCAGACATTTGAGTTCACAAGTGAACATTCAACAGTCAATGCTGCGCCACAAATAATGAGGGAAAAGATATTCGAAGAAATACTCGTCGCAGCCATGAACGTCCAGCAATACAACATCATAAAAAAACAAGAGAATACGACGACAAGCTTTTTTTTATCATGTCTAGCTTTATTGAAATAACTACCATTTAAAGTGACAGATAATTGGCGACATAACACAAAACTTTCAATAATGAGTTCACAGTATGCCTATGTGCCTAAAAGGACGGATTCCGTTATGATTAATTATTCACGCGTGCGAAGAATGACTAGGGAAAATTGAGGTATACTAGCAAACGTTGTCGCCAAGACTCAGTTCATCCTAACTAAAAAAGAGAAAAGCTATTGTTGTCTGCAACCTTGAAATCAAAAAACTGTCAAAAAATCAACAAGGCAATAACATTGGCCTGTAAGAACTTTGCATCAATCGGAATAATAGAGGAAATGGCTCCAGACGCCAAGGTTGCTCGACTTGGTGAAATTGTTGAAGAACTTAGGAGGAAGGTTACAAAGCTTGAAGAGCAGGTAAAACCAAGCACACCTCCAGAAGTGTTGGAGAAAAGAAAAGAAGCAGAAATTGAAGCTGCAAAGAAAATAGAAGAAGCAGAAGAATTATGTGCTAAGGCTGTCGACCAAGTCTCCCATACTTGGGAAGCACTAACGGATGATGAGCAATCATAGAAGATTGCAAGTGAGTTGACAGCTCTCGAAGTAAACATTACTCATATAAGGAATGACATGAAGCAACTACCCTTAGCATAGAAATGACTAAGGCAACATAGATGAAGAAGCACACACAACACCAACACCACGAGGAAAAGATGGAAGAGTTGTAGGCTGAAGCATAAAGAGTTACAGGCATCATTCACCCTATACATCAAAAGGTGTAGGAAGTAGCGGCATCAGTAGAGAAGGTCATGCTAGAACATGTTAGTTCCGACTTGGTAGAAATAGAGCGAGTGATGAAAATCGTGGAATATTTTCAAAATAAAATTAGTGCAAGTAAAAACATGGACAAATAGCTTCAAGTGGCTCGAGACGAGCCACATGTGAGTGTTGGGGGCCTGTTGGGCATAAGGGCATAAATGTAGAATTCACTTAGAATTCTGCCTAAGTATCGAAAAAAGCAGAAGAAGAACAAGGAGTTGCGACATAAAAACAAAAAGAGAAAAGAAGCTGCGACAGACGCAGTGAAAGGATGGAAAAAGAAGGACGAGTCGCAACAAAAGATGAAGTTGTGCCAAAAGAATTAGCCACGACAGAAGGAAGGAGTGCGATAAGGGAAGGTGCGACATAATAACAGTATCAAAAGGCGTGCAAGTAGCATAACGGCTAGAAAATGATAGTAAGGTGTAATGGTTAGAAAGTGTCAGGCCTTAAAGACTGTGGGTACGAGTTCGGCTAAAACCAGAGGAAACTGCATGTATGAAGGTATCTTTGTAAGTCATGCTGTTAGTGTCTCTCGTTAGGTGTTACTAAAATAGGAAAGATAGCATGTTGGCTAGATATAGGAATTCGACTAAGAAAGTGACAGGTAACGAGTCTGTAATGAGTTTGTAACAAGTCTGTAACGAGTTTGTAATAAGTCTATAAAAGAAGGAACCTAAGTTGTATGCGGGTTAGACGGTAGTAGACTATAGTTAGACTCTCATTGTAGCTTCTGGACTGTTGATAGCTCTATATTGTTGTCTGTTAGTACTGCTTAGTGCATACAAGTTGAAGGATCTACAGCTGAGTGCGCATAAGAGTGGGAGGGGTTGAGTTGATCCAGGTTCTGTGCGGATCATTAGTAGAGCTAAGTAGGAAGAGAGCAGAGTGAAGATCAGAGAGCATGAGCGGAAGGAAGAGTCTGTAAAGACAATGAAGAAGATCTAGAACAGAGTCTGCAGCTTAGTACGCAGACGAAAGGGGCATATATTTCCTCATGCTAGATGAAGAGCACCTTTGTGGTTTTTTCCCGGGTGGCTTTCCAAGTTATATTATGTGTATATGTGTGAATGATGAACGTGTTTGAGTTATCTGCGTAATTATTGCATTGAATGAACGATTGTAGATTTGCTTATAATTGAATAGATGTATATCAATCGCATTGTATTGGTTGAATACGATCATGCTGCATAGAGATTGTTGATATAATAAGTTGCATAAGAGAAGTGGGTCACAGTCTAACTGTTCACAGTGCACATAAATAATCCACCCACAAAGTTTGTTGAGAACCTTGGTAAAGGGCCAACGTACCAGAAATTCCCCCACCCAGCTGCAGAAACGTGGTTATGACAATTACCCATTCAAGAGAAATATCTTAGGTGAGACTGCATCTGCATCGCAGGTGTTGCTGACCGAGTTTTGATTTGTTGGGCCGATATCTTGGCCTTTGTTGAGGTGAACATAAGGGACTGAACCTGGGTCAAGATCCTTGGAGGAGGGAGAAAAGCCAACAAATGTCATTTCATTTAGTGGCCCAAGGTGTCTAAATGGTACATGGATACTTTATATTGCTACTTTTTTATTATATCTTCTATTATTGAGATTAAATCTTTGTACTTTTTATCCAAGGAACAACCTCGCAAATAATCTTTCAAAGCACTTCCACATGATTTATGGATGACAAACGAGGTTTAGGTCTAACTAGATGAGGATGAGGCCAGCCTTGAGACTTGAGGCCTTCTACTTGTAGCTCACATCACTCAACCACTAGCCCAACAAACTTATAAATAATAATAATAAGACTATGAAAGACCCTAGCCCACTAGGGATCAAATCCCACCGAGACATGGCCCGCTGTGATAAGGCTCAAAGGGTAGACGCCCCCTGGATAGGCTACCGCCCCTTGTCGGGATTGGAGTCCGGGACGTCTCGGCCCTTGCTGAGTCACAAGTTTCTGGTATATCCTGGCTTGCGGGCTGTCGGATATATCTAGGGGTTTATAGTGGCAGCCGAGGCCCAGGTAATCCCGACGAGTTACCGATTTCCCTACTTTAAAAAAAAAAAGTAGTAAGACCATGAAAGAGATTGACTTCAACTCTAACACTGAAACCAAAATATAACATGTAAACTAAATTAAATAATAATATGAAAAAAACACAATATAAAAAAAACCATCTGACATATTCGATTCAAATTTAAGTATGCAATCCACGCACAGCGGTTTCGAGTTTTGGTCGTGTGTTCGAAACTAAGCAGTCCACGCGCAGCCAACAAGGAAGAGTGAACATAATAGGCTGCGCACGTGGGGTTTACATATCTCTACTTCCCTCAAACTTGAACTCTTCAGAGTATAAGAGTTTAATTTCAGACGATCATATTTCAACGAAAATAAAATGTTTTTTTTTGAATTTTCGGTTTTTATGTGAAGCGATTATTATACTGCATTTAGTTTCGTGTCTAGTTTGGGCGTTCATCATATTTTTATATTTTTTAATATATTTTGATTATTATATTGTCTTGTGGGGTAATTAACTTTTAAAATAATTAAAATTAAAAAAAACTACGGTACATTAAATTCAAAAGCTTCAGTGAGTTTTCGCTTCTTTTCAGAAACACCCCTGATGAAGCATTCTAAAGGTTGGCCTCTGTAACTAACTTGCTGGCTACGTTGGATGCACTGCAGAATATCTAGGGCTTTATAACGGCATCAGGGGAGACGCCGTTTACAGGGAAGGAACACAGACATACTATCAGAAAGAAGCCAAGTGCCTAAATGTCTCCACAACCATCACCATGGGTGAACAGGCCCACACGCCTTCCAGAGTATGTTATCTCCCGATTAATTTTATTTCATGTTCCACTGTATCAATGTCTGCTAAGCTTCAACTAACTCCAATTCGTATTGCATTATCTTTTGGATTTATGGTTCTTTCTCGTACTTTTATATTGCTGTATTGCTTCATCTGTTGCTCGTATTATCTTTTATCTTAAATATAGTTACCAATTTCAGCCGAATTGGACGAAAATATTCGAAAGGTCGGCTCTAGTATACTTCTGCCGAATTATTCGACTAAATACAGTCCAGTTCACATCAGTGAATTGAAAGTCAACAATTAATATAGGAAGGCTTTAGCCATTATGCGTTCACATTAGTGAATCAACCGACCGCAATTAATATGAGGGAGCTGTTGAGCGTGAGTCAACTGGGAGTAACTAATATGACAGCGGGTGTGGAGATTTTAATTGGTTTATTATTTAATTGCGATTTCCACTATAGCATGCTTCATTACTCTACAACCCTTAAAAATCACGCTGCACATTTTTTTTTGAAAAATACCTCTTATATTACATTAGGAAAATTTACAAGATAGCTGAAAGAAGTAAAACCCCAAATGGAGAGGTATATGCAACGAATTCCCATATCCTCTTTCTGAGAGCAACTAGGGCAACGGTAACCTCAGAATAGGTTGATGCACTCAACTTTTGGCATCCTTAATCAGGAGGTAGCCTTCGGTTGAAAATTGCATACATACCTCTTCTCACCGAGAGTGACAAAAATATTGCACTGAACCGTGACTGAACTGACCTCATTAGCGAAGACATTTTTATCTTAACTTCTTCATTGTAAATGAAGCTGTAATCCGAATAAACATTTTTATCTTAACTTCTTGATTGATTTAGAGTTAGTGCCCTAGGTATTTAGAATAAACATTCTTATTAATACCAAGACTTCAGCACGTATATGCCTCAAATGTACTTAGGTCAACCCATTCATACCCAAACAGACTCAGGTCATCCCCAGACTGAAGTACATGGAAAGTTGGCTTTAGTATGCTCAGATCAGTTCTCAAATGTACTTAGGTATTTAGAATAAACATTCTTATTAATACCAAGACTTCAGCACGTATATGCCTCAAATGTACTTAGGTCAGCCCATTCATACCCAAACAGACTCAGGTCATCCCCAGACTGAAGTACATGGAAAGTTGGCTTTAGTATGCTCAGATCAGTTCTCCACAGATGCCACCACTTTTTAAGAAATCAGGATCATGTGCCAATCTGATCATAAAATTCCTTTGCAGATTGAAATTATGCTGAAATACCCGTCATGTGAGCCCTCATAGCAATTCCAACTTTGTTGTAAATAGCAGTGTTCCACGGGGACGCGTTCCCTAGGGTGGGGAACGCGTCCCCTTGCTCTCCCACGCTTGCGGAATGGGGAAACTTCTGGGGAAACGTTTCCCCACGTCCCCCTTTTGGGGGAAACTCAGGGAAACACGTTTCCCCATGTTTCCCCAAGTGCGGAATGCGTTTTCTCCTAGGGGGGCTTATAGGCGTCCCCCTGTCCCCCCCCAAATTTTCATCTTTCACAATAAAAATAAATGCAAATTAAAATTGAGTTTCTAAGTTTTTGGAAAATCCTATTTAGCCAGGTTGCAAAATTTAAAATTTGAAATTCAAAATTCAAAGATTAAAATATAAAAGTTTAAAGTTTAAATTTATACCATGTTCCACAATAGGCTGGGGTGTGCTGGTTTGCACCTGAGTGCAGGATGGACCGACCTGGTCCCACACCCATTGTATGTACCCCAGATGTTTGGTGCATGCACCTTGGCTACATGGTAAAAAGTTAAAATATTCTTTAAGAGTCAGTTGTTACACTTTGATAAAATACAATAAGCCTATATAATTTTGCAGATTCATGAATTCTGTGTACTTGATCAAGAATTACCTTGGCTCTTGCAGAATAGTTTGCAGTTCAGAATTTTTTGTGCTTGTAAGTTATATTTATTTCTTTTACTTGCCTGACGTTTTTCAATTTTGATTTACACAGAGAGCCTTTAAAGTTGGAGTTGCCCTTGAAGAATGCTTGTGGAGTTTCATTTGATCCTGATCCTGACTGGACATTAGACGATCTTAAAACTGAATTAGAGGTCATTGAAGAGAAGTACAGTTTTCCATTGCTGCCGGAAAATAAACCTTGTTCACAAAGCGGTTCAATGTATGATCTATGTACCTAGTTATTGGTATAGTTGAGAGCTTGTAGGAAGCACACCAATGTTCGAGTGGTTTTCTGAATGGTCAAATTATTTAAGCTTAATAGACATTGTAGCTCTCATTTCATTGAGCTGTTGACTAGCAGTGGATTTCAATCACTTTTTCTGTTAAGTGAAAGTTGGTAATACTGTTGTGGATGAGTCCTGTGACACATAAATTTGCATTTGCTGTAACTAGCTAATGGATTGTACCCTTAGAAAAATTCTTCAGTGATGTGTATAAATTAATTAAATTATAATAGAAACAACTTGCACACCTATGCTTTCTATTTTTTAAGATATGCTTTTTCTTGATATCTTTTTTGGTAGGTTTGTGATTTCTTGCTCACGTCTCTCTAACTTGTTTGATACTTTTCTCCAATTGTCTGCAGCTTTTCATGTAAAGACTTGTCTGTAGTGGCAGATTTTGGGAGAAGCAGAAAACCGTTTGTGATGCGTGCATTTGATGATGACTTTGATAGCAGCGATGAAGATGCTGATCTGGATGTTGAGAATGGTGATATTTCAAGAGGCATCTATGACTCTTCTCCACTAGAAATTAACTCAACAAGGTGCCGTTTTTTAAATCAGATTTCTGTGTAGCTCCGTAATCAGCACTGAAATTACAGAAAACCAAATGGGATGCTGCACTTACGATTAGTATTATGCTAGATAGCCCCATCTTTCTTATCTTCAAAATCAGGGCTGAGGTTTGACTGCTGTTTCATTTGTTTGAAATTTCCATTTTGCCTTGGGAGGAAATGTAGTTTTCTCTATTTTGAAACTGCTGCTGTTCTCTTTTATTCTATTAAATCATAGCTTATAATGATGCATTTCCAGTTCAGATTATTGGAAAATATGCTAGGTTGATATGATTATGGACTTGTTTCTAATCGCATTATTCCAAGATACTAATAATATAAGATTGTGATATGATTGCAATTGCATTTTTTAATTTAGAAGCAATTAAGCCTACATTGACATTCCAGAAAACAATGATCACTTTGGTCCTGTGGGACACCTGTCTGTTATGTCAGACTGAATTCCTGCTATATGACAGGATTGCAAGGCTGTGGTGTATTGGATGGGCTCTATGTCAATTGTGTGGCTGTGCCAGTTTGTATTAAGACTTTACTGTGCAAAAATGTTGGAAGTTATTTTTTCTTAAACCAATAAATATTATGAGTCTTCTTTCATTTGATACAGAATGCATGAGCCGGAGATATACTAAAGGTATGATAGCATGAACATTGGGATTTGTGGATTCTGATGTTGTAACTTGTAAATCCAATTCCACAAATCTGTTGGAGCATTGAAATCAACCTTATGGCACTCTGAATTTGCAGTTTGAAGCACATAAATGACCTGGATGGAAGGTGAAGACTGAAGTCCATCAAATCGGTATTTATTACAATACCTGTTGTGAACAAGGAAGGCTGCACTGCTTAACATATGGTCATGATGTTCAGTGTAAAGAGACTGAATTTTATATTAATCATTATTGTCCTCGAAAGCCAATGGACTAGATATTACATCAAGCAAATATAGCCAAATAAAAGGAGTGAACAAACGACCCTCCTTCCCCCCTGCAAAAGGAAAATGAGTGCAAAATGGAGCATGAATGCCATAGACATATAAGTGGATTATACCTTAAAGGTAGATAAGATAAAATAATATGTCCAGCATTGGTATAAGTACTGTTGTCACAAAATCTAGACTCTAGATTTTTTTGGATTAGACAAAGAACGATGACCAATACACCTGTGATCCTCAGGGCCTTGCCCCAAATGTGTCACACTGGGCAAGGACCTCTCTCTTTAGGCTTCCCGGATCCGCTTGAGGCAGATCCAGATTGGCCACGGGAGGTGTCCTCAGTTCTGTTTTCCCAAGTATTAACCGAGAAAGATCTCAGCTTTTCAAATGTATTTGCAGAACTGATTTTGGATGTAAATACAGGGTACCCTTGGGGTTTTAAGCAGAGTATCAAAATGGTACCCTGGGGAACTCAATCTATCAAAGGAGGAGGATAAGAGAAGCAAACAATAACTGCTACAATGATTCTAACAGGCAGCACATAAGTGGAGTAAATATACATGATTGACCTGAGATTTTTAACAAACCACTGAGTTTGGTTGATGATGGCTAGGCTTGGGTTAAGTAATGGCTTTTCTAAAGAATTAATGTGTATAGGGAACAAGCCAGCAAGCCTAAAACAAGTCTAGCAGAATAATTAACAATACCAAGTGTTGCTGCCTAATTTGCACCTCGTGTCATGTGGCAGAAATCTTCAAGCCACTGGGTGTGACCTTGGGGTCAAGCAAGAGTCAAGTGCTGTCACTTGATCTTGACTCCTCCGTCTAAGCTATCTCCTAGCAAAGCCAATGGATTGGTCCCTAGTAAAATAATCTAAGGTTGTTTTAATCTATGAAAATAAAACAACTAATCTAGGAGATGTAATGATATAAAATATTGTAACTAAGATAATCTGCAAAATAAGTTAAATTACCAGCATATAAATGACATTCATGTTGATGTAATTGTAACTTTGGAATGTATTCACTTGTATTTCTTATGTATTGTAACCCGATGTTTATTTCGGGATGTGTCTGTAATGTACTTGAGTCATGTCATGCCCCGATGTTCCTATCGGGAGGTTATATAATGTAAACAAGTCATGTCAAGCCATTGTGGGTAACCCTCCTATTGATCAAGGGTTAAAGTCCCTGCAGTTCCGGGGCACTAGGGTTATTAGACTCTCCTAGAGAAGTCGGCCCTAGTAGGGTTTTGTCAAGTCGGGAATTAGTATAAATAGAGAGCTAGCCTCTCTATT